>LTAE01014009.1:0-11884 GCA_001647135.1 Pontederia paniculata | reverse complement strand
GGGGTGAATACTACATTCCTTCAAGTATTTCTTCTGGCGTCCTCTTGCTGAGGTCGCCCTCCCTCGCCCTGGAATTCTGATGCGCTCTTCCTTCGGGAGCTGGATCGCATCAGCCTCGATGTTCGCATACCGTGACCCACCATTTTGCTGTCCTCCTGATGTGTGCGCTGACTATGCACCCCGCGTAGTCCTCTCCGTCCATTGATCGATCATCAACACATCGTCGATGAACTCGGCCACCTACATGTAGGCTCACCTGATCAGTGTCGTACTACGCATCATGCGTAGTTCCCTTCGTCCACTAGAAGATCCCCGACACACAGTCGATGAACTCGGCCACCAACAGGCAAGCTCAACTGACCAATGTCATGCGCAGCAACGTCGATCAAACATAGCATCATGTTAGTCCTTCGACACGAACACAACTCCGACCCGCAACATCGTGTTAGTCCTTCAACACGGGTATAGCCTCGGTCTTGCATCATCGTGTTCGTCCTTCGACACGGTTTCCGCCTCAGACCTCGAGAGCGATCTATTCCTGTTAGAACTTGCCAACACAAAGAACTTCCTGCATCCAGAGCACCCCACTCACGCTTCTTCGTTGCCTCGGCATTCTGTAGGATACGCTGCCACTCTTCATTTTCACACGCCTCTGCACGAGAGAGATAACATTCACCATCCTTGGTGACGTCCTCTTCTTTATGATACTCCTCTGCCACCTCAACTCATCTTCTGGCTGAGCGCATCTGCCCGTCAGCTTTCGGCCATTGCCGATGTTGAGTGTGTACTTGATGTTGCAGCCGCACCTGTTCTAGGACTCTTCCCTACAGCACGCGATGTGCATTGACGTCCTTATCCTCATCTCCATCGGTGGCCAGCCATGCATCTGAAGCGCCTGTTCCGCCATGCTCGGACTTCTTTCCCGCCGGTCCCTTCTAAGAGGCCGCCTTCTTCACCTTCTCTTTGGCTGATAGCGCCTTCTTCGCCAGCTATAACTCCCAACTCCCCTTCCTTGATCTTAGTCTTTTTGTACCTAGCCCACCAAAGTGATTAGGCTTCATACAATGAGGAACCTCTTCGTTGTTGGCCATGTACATGCATGCAGGATGCCGCCAGCTTTGTTTCTCCAACTCCCTTGGCATGTAGATGGTTCCTGTCGGTGCTCCTCTCGACGGGATGCCGCATCTCTCTTCATGTCCTCCTTTCCAACGCCGCTGTGACTGCCATCCTTCGCAGCTCCTTCCCCCTCCTGCTCTACTATCTCATCTTCATCTTCATCACAATACGCCTCACGCATGTCGTCTTCCGCCACCTCTCTTCATGAGCTTGTCGTCGTCTGCCTAGATATGGGCTCCTTCTCGGCAAGGCCTCGGAGAGCCTCTCGATGTTGACTTCTAGTTGCTGTTGGTAGTCTTCAAACAGGTTCATCTTCACATCTCTGTCGCTCTTCGTCATCTCGCACTTGAAGAGCTCGTCGCCAAACATGTAGAACAAAACCTATACGTGTCCTGGAGAAGATGCATCGACATCAGGAACGTGCAGACGCCTTCCAATATCCACCTATAATCTTTTATGTAGGATTCCTCCTCCGAGGAAACAGCAACAACTCCATCGTTGGTGGCAGGGTCCATGATGACAGTCTTCTCCAGCACGTAGCTGCGTGCACCCCGAAACCATCCGATCTGAGCCGCCGCAGATTTTCACGCGCTGAGGATGACAGCATCGGCGTCGGCCGGCGCCGGCATCGGGACTCGAACCTAGCGCTCTGATACAAACTGTTGGCCCAAGAACAATAGCACGCACCAGTAGAGAAACAGAGCAGTAACGTAAAGAAACAAAGGAGAAAAATTGAAAAAAAACTCAACGCATGTATTTCATTGATCAGCTGGGTATTGTTATAGTACAAAGAGTCCAACTTTGAGTAGAAGAAAACAATCTAATTGTAATCAAACTCAATCTTCTAATCTTAGTAGACTTCTATACTTAAGATTAAAAGGTTCCAACGGTTCCGGCCACACAGGAGGAGCTTCCGGACGGCGTGGCTCTGTAGTACGATGACAAGGCGGTCGAGGGCGTCAGCAGAGAGCAGTGCCGGTGGAGGGATGAAGTCAAGGAAGTCGACGTAGATGAGGAAGGAGAGGGAGGCGGCGGTGAGAAGGCAAATAGCTGCAAGTTTCTGCCGCATCGTGGCCGAGGGCGACGAAAGAATGTGAAAGACGTTAATAATAAATAGTGTAATTAAGAGCTCAATTAATTACTTTTAAGGGATTAATGACAACCTTTTAAATATGTATATCCGTATCTATATGCAGTTCCAAGTGATGAAATACATAATAAATGCACATATACAACTCATATAGGCCCCGTTTGGTTAGATCTTTACTGTAGCGGGAATTAATTTTTTTAATCCAATAGATAGTCTCATCGCCTTAATCCATTAGGAATAAGACTAATCCAAGGGGGAGAGAGAATAATTTTGTCTCTACTTTTTATTCTCTCCACCATTAATGCGCTGGGCTCCACCAGATGAAAATAAAAGCCGTTTGGATCAAATGTGGAGAATAAGACCTTAATCCTGGTCTTATTCCCTAACCAAACGGGGCCATAGTGTTTACCTGTTTTGGACGAGTCTTCTTATTTTCCATGAATTAGTTCTATTTGAATATATTTTGTAACTAATTATAATTTCTTCTATACAGGTTCCAATTCTCTAAGGAAAATAAAAAATTAATGTACTAGAATTAATAAATTGAACCAATGCAATCGAGCGAAATCTGTAACTTTCATAAAGCAAGCACAATTTTTTTTTCTTTGTTATTACACCAAATATGAACTTTCATTATTATATATTATCAGATTAAATTGTTGTGTGAATTCATAATTTATTCATATTATGTGAACTAAATTTCAGTAGTTCTATTTTAAATACATGATTATAAGTTTATTACTTTAAAGAAAATATCTTATTTAAAATTAATATTTATATATTTAAAATTCAACGATAAAAAATTTGAATTCTCACGCTCTCAATAAATTATAGGTTCACACAACACATATGAAAACTTTCATAAACCAAGCGCAATTGGCTTTCTTTCTTTTTGTATAAGTTATAGGTAGGATTTACCGGGAGCCTCATTATTCTTTTAGGTTTGTTACATGTACTGCATTAACTAAATCATTGATTTATGACTTCATTACTTTGTAAACTGACTGAGTTAAAAATTAATGTTAATAGTCTCAAATTTAAATTTTAAAAAATATTTGGATAGAGATTAATTTTTAACGGTTGATCAAATTAACCATGCATTAATAACTCAATTTACCATATTAAGTTCCTCCTTAGAAAAAACATCCTCATTATAACATTTTGCCAAAGAGTGTTTTGTCATGAACGTCTCTCGCAAAGACCAAGGGAATTTGCGAGCAGAATGTTCCCTGCCAAATATACAGAAATCCTAAGCAAAGTGATTACACCAAAATTAGTTGACGATTGGAGGGGAAGAAAATTTCTAGAGGGGAGAGTGATTTATACTTAAAAACATTAAATTCGAAATATGGATAAATTAATTAGTACTTTATCCCAACTCCGCTTACTACACGTAGAAAGGTTTAATTGTTGTTTCGTTGCCGGCCAGAGGGTAGGAAGAGAAGATGGACTGGAGGGGGTTCCAAAGGCAGACCTCTCCCTCTATAAAGGGACAACAACACAGTCATCTCCCTCTTTAATATAAAAATGTAATTTTTTTTAAGGATCTATAACTTTAAATAATATAGAACTTAATTTAAATTACAAACATAATATTAAGATTTTGAATAAAATAAATTTCACAATAAATAAAATATTTGATGTGGAAGATAAAGTCATCGAGATTTATAGAATTAATTTTGCTCCTTGGCCACGATATTACAAAAAATAAGGATAGATCTATTTTGTAACTTAACGACAGATAGAGAATTAATTTATGACTATTTAACTTTAATTCGGTACATCCATCATCATATAATCGAATGAATGGTTAATATTAAGTCATAATTTAATCTAAACGATCTACTTCAATTTAAGACAAGATTAGGTTTCACTATGACTAAGATATCTCCTAATAATCTTGACCACAAATAATAATATTCATAAAATATTTTAACATTCTTCCCCTTGACATGATTATTAGAAGTTTAGAACACTCATGTAAACATAAGATACACATGAAACTTCATATTAATGCCTACATTTGATATTTCAGAAATTATGAGTTATGACGATTATATACTATTAATTCAGTATACTCCCTTTCATATACTACAACATTCACAATCTATCAAAGTAGATCATTAAGTTATTTATAAAACTATTATGGTCCACATAATTTTTTTAACATTTATGCACATAACTTTTCTATTAATTGAGTAACTTTATATATAATGAAAAATTTAAATCATGTACATACACACACATTTAAATCTCCCTCGGGTGATTTTTTAAACTTTTAAAAACCACATAGATTAATTTTGAATTTAAAAAAATATATACATTTTATGTCGGGTTGGATCGGTTCAATTTTTTAGGTTTTTGGTTTTTTTTGCTAAACCATTGGTTTTTTTTGCTAAACCATTGGTTTTTGTTAGAGTTTTAGCTGCCATATCATTTGTGGACATGTAATTAAGTCACTGTCACTTCTACGTCTCACAATATCATATAGATAGTGATATATACTTGATCACAATATGTTTTCCTTTAAAACAGTTTGCTCCACTATCTATGAAGCTTATTGCCGATTAATTATCATAGTACATTTGTAATGATCCATCGACCAAGTTGATCCCATGTTCTAAAAGAAATCGTTTGATCCATACGACATAAATGGTTGTCATAGACAATGTATTCAACTTCTTGTGTAAGAAGTGTCTAACCATACATCTTTGTTTCTTGTTTTCTCAAGAAATAATTGTACCACCCAATAAGAATAAGTACCTAATGTGGATGTTTGATCGTCAATATCCCCACCAAAATTCGCATTCGAATAATCGACAACCTCAAATGAATCAGCTTGGTATGCCAATTTTAAATATATGATGCCTTTGAGGTATTTAAGTATCCTCTTAATGGCTTCCTAGGATTACTTTGTATATACTAACTAGCCTTACTAGATAAGCCAAATCAGGCCTTGTATATAATATTGCATACATCAAGCTACCCATCACTTGTGCATAGGTAACCTCTAAAGGTTCTTGTCCTACATAGGACATTGACTCTTATTGAGTCATTTCCATATCACAATCAATGTCTATGCTAGAGTGTTATTCTGCATCCCAAATTATTTTAGTTTCTTATTAAGACACTATTCTTGACTCAAAATCAATGTCCTTGAGTTTCTGTCTCGAGTAATTTAAATTTGAAGAACATATGATGCTTCTCCCATGTCCTTCATTTCAAATTCTTTGCTTAACTTATTTTTTTTATCTCGTTGAGCATTATGACATCATTTTTGGCAAGCAAAATGTCATCGACATATAATGACATTATGATAAATTTGCTTTTTCTCTTCTTCATTTACACACAATGGTCCAGTGGTTCGCAATAAATCTCAATTGGAGAATAGTCACATGGAACTTTTCGTACCATTGTCGTGATAATTTCTTTAAGTCATATGATGATTTTTCGGCTTATAAACCTTATTCTCCTAACCTTCCACCTGAAAATCATCAGCCTATCGAAAATATATATATATATATATATATATATATCTTCATTCAAATCTCTATTGAGTAATGCAATCTTAACATCCATTTGGAATAACTCCAAATCCATATATGTGACTATAACTAAAATGACCCTAATAGATGAAAACTTAGATATCGGAGAATATATTTCCTATAAATAAATTTTGGCTTTCTGAATATAACCCTTGACAACTAATCTGTGTTTGTGCTTATCAATAGTATCATCAGCACAATGTTTTTTATTAAATACCCATTTGCACGCTATGGATTGCCGACCGACTTGCAAATCACATAATGCCCAAGCGTCATTTCGTTCAATGGAGTCTAACTCATTTCTCATGGTTGTCAACCATGATTCCGACTCTCTTGAAGCAACTGCTTCATCACAAGAAATAAGATATGTGCTATCCTCTATATCAACATCAACGGCATAACACGAAGCCTCACATCCATATATATAGTAGTCATCTAGATATGTGGGTGTCATCCTAGGCCTCTTGTTGCTAGTTATACTCGTGGATTGTATAAAATCACTCACTTCTTCAAAAAGTATACTATCTTGTATATCATCTCCCACTACTGAACTCATGTCCAATGTGTTTTCTTCTGAGTCGACTTCATTATCCTAAAGGATAATTAGAAACTCACTTTTCTTTTCTTCATGCAGCTTTCCTTTTCATTCTCAGGGAAGGTTACTTCTCGATTCTCAATAAGACCTCTCTCACCATGAAAGAGTCTATACCCTTTGGATGTATTACTAGATCATATAAACTTGCATGTCACCATCCTAAAGTCCAACTTGTCCCTAACTAAGTTAGAACTAAAATATGCACTTTATATTCCCATTTTCGGAGATGACCCAATTCGGGCTTTCTGTCATTCCATATTTTATATGGCGTTGATTCTATGAACTTAGTGAGAATTATATTTTGTATGTAATTCGCTAAGATGACCTAGCTTGGGTTTCCTGTCATTTGGTGTTATTCTACAAACTTAGTGAGAAGTATATTTTGTAATTCGTAATCATTACAGGTTCACCCCACAAACTTTTGGGAAGACTAGAGTGTGACAACATACATCTTACTACATTCATCAAAGTCATATTCTTTCTCTCTTTTCATATTGTTCTATTGTGGCGTATAAGGCATTGTAGTCTACCTACATATGCCCTCCTCAATGCAATAATTTTTAAAGTCCCTGGAGTTGTACTCCTCTCTTATGTTTGTCCTTAAAGTTTTAATTGGTTTCCCCAATTCTTTTTCCACTTCAGTCTTATGTCTCTTAAACATTTCAAAAGTCTCAACTTTTTTTTTAGAGATAGATATATGAGAACGTAGAATAATCGTCAATGAATGTTATGTAGTATTCATTATTCTTGTGTGTAGCAATATTCAATGGATCACTAGTATCTGAACGAACCAACTCTAATAATTCCTTTGACCTTGTTCCCATCGGAAAAGGTTTTTGAGTCATCTTTTCAGTCAAACAATGTTCACAAGAAGATGTCATTGTTCCTAATATATTAGGTACTAGGTTCATTTTTATTATTCATTCCATTTTATGCTTTCTAGGATGTCCTAATTTTTCATGTTAGAGATCATAATTAGACAAAAAAAATAAATAAAAAGAATACTCAAAAGAGATATTCATTAATTTATTATTCTTGATAGTAAGACAAAACAAGCCATGACTAGGATCCCATATCCAAGACTCGACCATTCTTTCCTATGATTACATGATCATTATAAAAGTGGACTTCAAGATTCTTCTGCATGAGAACATGGACGACTGAGATGAGGTTCCGATGGATCCCTTGGTGTGTACAAGACATCTTGGATAACCACAATGCTATCCCTAGGTCCAATCTATATTTCCCAACACCTTCAACATTCAAATAGGTGTTCTTCCTCATGAAAATCCTTTGTTCTCTAGTTTTTAGCTCTTTGAAGTCAACCAAACCATCCTTGGTCTTCCCTATGTGGTGGGTCGCACTAGATGATCTACCATCTCTCAACATCTGTCGTCACAACATTGCACTCGACGACCGCAGTAAACTCGAGCTTGTTAAGGCCTCTTTTCTGGGGGACATATTCTGACCAGCTTCTTCACTATTGGATAGTTGATTTTGAAATGTCCAAACTTCCCATAGTTACAACAATATCTTCTTGGTGTCTTTGCATGCCCTTTAAACTGCTTCTAGTTCGGTCCAAGATTCTTCCGATGGTGCATGACATAGGCTTCTTCCTCTTTGGCTTCGAAGATTTTCACCTTTTTATTATTCTTAGTCATATTTTGCTCTATGGCTAGTTGGGCCAACAAAATTGTGACAGACTTAACTCTCGTTAAGTCGCAACGTCATGGCAGCCATGTTCAACATTGTTGCCACCTGCAAAATTTCTAGTAGGATTGTTCTTGTAGTGATATCCTTGGAGAACTCTGTAAACATTAGCAAAACAATAAATAACCCCTCAAGACCTCTTTTGAGGGTATGCTTCAAGCCTGAGAGTGTGTACGTGCGGAGAAGAAGGTGAAGTGCTACAACAATATTTTCTAAAGACAATCGTCTCAAGGTGTCTTAACTATGAATTTAGTTGTACTTCTTTCTCTTTTCAATTCGAAGGATGAACTCCATGTATCAATTTAGTTTATGTTATTGGAGACTTTTATTGCATGGAAAAAACCTAATGAACCCTTGTTGAACTAATTTTACTTTTTAATTTCTTATGCATGTGCGTGTTGATCGTAGTGTTTTTTATGAATTATCTAAAGTTTTCATTTTCATTAGCATCTTGAATAGGAATAATGAACTCAAAGTTTTCTTTGATTTTTGAGTTTATTTTTGAATTCTAGTTGAGCATTGCATACCACATCTAGGTAACATCCTGAAGTTCAATATTATAGGTGTGAGGTCTATGAGATTAACATCCTGGAGAGAAATAATCCATAGTTTAGGAACTCTATCATAACACATCTTAAAACCCTATTATGTTAGATTGTCATCCTGGACAAGAAGCCATAATTTTAAGGAACACCAAAACTACATAAGAATTGATACAACTGAATTTTGATTAAAATTTATGGTAAAATTTGATTTATCTCTACTTATCTTTACTCATCTTGGTCCGGTGCATGATGACATCATAATTTTTTAATTTATCTTGAATTTTATTTGTTTAACCTTATCTTATTTTAAAAAAAACATTTTTTATCTAAACCAATTAACTCTTTTATAAGTTTGTGGGACTAGATTATGATAAGAATGTAATCCCAATGGGAACGATACTCAATTCATCTTGAACTATGACTTGATCACGACTAGTGCACTTGCTAGCGAAGTTTTAGGCCATATAATATGCATTAAGATTTTTTTATCAAGTATGAAACTATTAGACCAGACACTCTCATATTGTCTTGTCGTAGTTCTAGATATTCCCATTGCTTCAAGTTGCGCTCATAAGCTGGGAAGTAGCATGTCTAGAAGGCATCTTTGAAGCTTCCCCATGTGACTATGTCTTTGTCAGGGAACACAATAACTTTAGTAGTTTTCCACCAATCTTTCATATCCTTATAGGACCTAACGATCTTCCGAGCATTGTATTAGCGTGAATGTTTCTTCCATTGTGTCCACCCATCTCCCAGCTTCATCAAAATCGTCCCTGCCATTAAATTGAGGGGTGAAGTTTTAGGAAGTGCTGGATCATATCATTATGCACCTATTTTGGTGGGCTTGATGGTTTCCCAGAGCGTGAATGTTCTGATTTTCACTAAGCTTTGCCTCTAGCTCATGTGGAGAGTGCTCCCTACAATTAAAGATACACCTTGGAGCCATATGCATTTACAACAAGAGAGTAAAAAATATAAACTTCTTATCATTTTTTCAATAACCTCCTTAGGACTCGACCTATACTTTTCATGATGGCACGGTAACTATTCGGACTGCTTGCACATGGATTTGACTTACTTAGAGAAAACTAAAAAGTCTCGTCAGACTGATACCTTATTATAACTCCTTCAAAAGTACACACTGTCACGTGGTAAAATGCCCTTCAAAAGATGCTATGACCTTCCTTGACTTAACATTTGACCAAAAGACTGATCAACATATTGAACACATCATGCGAAAGCAATAACTTTGAAAAATCATTATTTAATGTCCTCTTACATTATTCAATAAAGAAAAATGCATCACTTATGAAGCTCACTAAATTCTAATGCATCAGTAACTTTAACTCATGCTACACTCCCATCATGTGCAAGCCATCATGTCACAAACATTCGTATCACTAATGTTACCACCTATTCATTGCATTCATTGCCTGCAGGATCAAAAGTAAGGGAGACAATTCTCCAATGAGCAATGAAGCTCAATATGAATGAAAAATATTCAACAAGGAAAATTATATATAAATACATGATAGACAACATGAAAATCAATTCATCCACTTTGTTTTAATTTACCTTTTCACCTTTTCTTTCCTTTATTTCCTTCTTTACAACATCATCAACCATTCAATTGAAAGAGCCTTAATTGATTTGTTAAGATAAAATGCCCATTCCTTTGCGTTCACGAGGTTCAAGCCCAATTCAATCTTTTACTTAGAAACCTTTATTCTTGTGACTACTCTTTTGTCCTAAGTTGTTTTGTTATCACAACCAATAGTGAGCCTTTAACATTCATGAAGTACATTAACTTTAGTCCTGGTGCCATTAAGGCTAGCTAGGTTTAAGAATCAATAAACAATAATCCCCAAAGGGATTGACAATTATTCTCGAAGAAACCTAATTGAACATAAAGGAACCCCTTTTATAGTTGCTCCCGAAGGAACTCATAAACAATTGTTCCAGCTGGAACTCATTAAATAATTGTTCACGAAGGAACCCAATTGAACCTCATGAAACTCATTTATAGTTTCCCATAAATAGTGATTCCAACAGGAACCCAACTACCCCATGTTTGGAGTTCAATTCATCGGGAGCCAAATCACATCATTCATGGATCAATTCAATCACATGCAATATTGTTTTCAAACCATATTAACACTGGGAATCTAAGGCTTCACATTTCATATAACAAGTTAATCATTCAATCAATAAATAACCTTTACCTCTCTTCTGATGTTAGAAACATGATCCACATTTAGGATGAACATGGTCCATTTTTCAAGTTTAATCATCGGTAGGACATAGCCCATGCCAAATTACTCCAAAACAAGATTTCCTATCAATGTCTATGACAGGACATATTCAAATCCAAGGTGACCGAACCCATGTTTTCTCTAGACACGACCCGTGTTCAGTTAACACGACCAGTATCGAGTCCCCTTTTAGTTTAACCTAAATGCTACTAGTTTGAGGTGACTCAGACTTGATTTCTGGTTCATATCTTAACTGACCAATAACATGATCCGCGATGGTGATGTGACTCATTTTCTATTAATAGACTCTCCTGTGCAGACGTCATCCCGAAGAACATGACCCATCTCTAAGAAGCACGTGACCGATTTCCAAGGGTGAAGTTGGCCTCATATTCACTCCTTTTCAGTTCCGGTGATGCTGGGGAACATGACCCATGTCAAGGTGTGACACGGTTCTTCTCCTATCCATCCAATGCAACTCAATCAACACGGCCTTCATCTGTACGATGTAGCCGTTTTATGCAACAATGGACTTGGCTCGCATCTAATGTACGATGTGGTCCATTTTAGGTAGGGTATTGCGTGTCAGCGTCATCCTTGGTCCAATCAAATGCGGTCCACATCAAGAGGCGACGTGATGTGTTTCTCCACGCCGCCGTGCAAGGAAACATGACAAGGCGCAACAATTCCCATAGGTAGAGAGAACATGGTTCGTGTCTTCCGGGACAGTTCGTGTTCGATCCTACTACTGACACGTTTTTGACTCCATCTCGTGATTAGGGCAGGTTTTTATTATCATATATTACAGTAATTATACTTTTAGGTAGAACATTAACGATAATTACTTTTTCAATTAAATCCCCTACTCAATCATATACAAATAATAAATCCTAAAGTTTGATCCTCTTTACTACATACCTGATTGTCGTTAGTTTTTTTCATTCCTCGTTCCTCCCTTGTGGTGTGTCTTCCTCCTCTTCTAGTCCTTAGGGAGGAGAGAGAGAGAGAGAGAGAGAGAGAGAGAGAGAGAG
>LTAE01014008.1:0-21267 GCA_001647135.1 Pontederia paniculata | reverse complement strand
TTGTCTCCTTGTCCTCGTGCAAGAAAGGAGAAGTTGTAAGGGAGCCTTCGCCCTTGAAGAAGGATATAGTGATCTCCGGAGATCTCGTGGGAGAAGACCGGAGCGGGGACGTAGGCCAAGAGTTCGGCCAAACCTCGTCAACAAACTCAGTGTTTGTTTTGTGTGTTTGTTTTCTCTTTACTCTCTTCTCTGTTTGTTTATGTTTGCATTTACAAGCTTCCGCTGATAACTCGTCTAAACTGTTTAAAAGAGAATAAGAATTTTTAATACACCAATTCATCCCCCCCCCCTCTTGGTGCCATCCAGATCCTACAATCTTATCCAAATCCTACAGGACAATTTGCCTTGAAATGGTCAAACTTTCCACAAATGTGACTCGCTCCTCTTACAATCTTACACTGCCATATTCTTGCTTGAACTGCTTTTTCTTAGGCTGAAGCTCGGCTCACCGTGCTTGCGATGATGCACGTGGGCTTCTTCCTCTTGTCTTTCAACAACTTCCTCCACGTCGAAGACATCAATATTCTTTTTTCCCCTGGTCATGTCCTGCTCGATGACCAACATGAAGGATAGTTGAGCAACCCTTTTGATAGACTCATTCACTTGAACAATCCTGGCGGTCATGCCAAAGGTAGGTGGAAGACTGTTTAGCACTAAAGTTAACTGTAAGTGTTTTGGCAATGTGCACCATGCAACTTTCAAGTCCTTCTCCATTACAATCATTTTGTTTACGTGACCAAACACAGTTTTGTCCGACTTCATTTTACAAGTTGTGTAACGCCCCCAAAATCACACCTCGCCCCCTGGTAGTATATGACCTCGGGGATGCTACGTGCTTACTTACTTTGACTTCACTTTGACCATCACACTAATCCACATAAGATGAGATCAATGATTTAAACAAAAGTATCCTTTTTAAATATGAAGACTAATAATCCAATACATTTGTTCCAATAAAACTAAACATCAAGACTAATAAAATGAAATACTAATAACTCAGAGGCCCAACTATCATAAAACACAACTAGGATCATATGCCATGTGCAAAGCAGACCATCACGAGTTGCATTACTATCACTGCCATCGACGCTTATCAAGTATCTAGATTACCTGCAAAATTGAATTCGTAAAGGGAGAACCCGTGAGTTGTGATAATTAATATGTAAAAGAAACATAAATTTACTATAGGCTTTAACAGTTTCCAAAATATCAATAGGACTATTCTTTACCTTTGATCTTTAGCTTTACCTTTTAATATCAATATCCAATAGATGGCAGGAGTAGCAATTTACACCTTCTCTGGTGATCCCCATATCTTTCCTTTCAATATACTCAAGCCATCATCAATTTGTCATTTTCTATTTATCTTGCCTTAAATGAAACAACCATTAACAATTAATGTGAGCCTTATCAATGCGTTGAAGATTCAGATTGTCCTCGGTACCAATATGGCTAGTTAGGCTATGGGGTCTCTCTCTGACCCAATTTTTCATAACAATACAATAGTTCCCAAAGAAACACAATAGTTCCTTGAAGGAGGAATGCAATAATAATAGTTCTCGAAGGAATACAATTCAATAACAATAGCCGGGGGTCATCCTCTTCAAGCATAAATTCAATCACAATCATTAATAGATTTTACCCTATCATAGTTCAGCTAGGTTATCATTTAAAAACACCTAAACCTACACCGTGCATCAAATCATCCTCAATCAATAAGTATCAATTAAATCATTAAAAGCATGGATACAAAACAACTCTTTTATACGTTTCTGGTGGACGACACGACATATGTCATATGGTGACACGACTCATTTTTTTGGGTGACATGATCAATGTTATCAAGCAATGTGACCATTTTAGGGTTAGCGTTTTCCATCAGTTAATACAGTTTCCATTAGGAGGGACACGGCCCATGTCGGACACCAACACAATCTGTGTCCAGACTTATTTCAACGCGGTGAGGGAAACGACCGACGTCATAGGTGACATGGCTTGAGTTTGCCGGACGCAAACCAATATTCAGGGAATACGGTCCGTTCCAAGATCAACTTTTGTTGTGAAACGACGGTCGTCAGGGTGACGTGGCCACAATCATTGGGCGCGGACCGTGTTGTGAAGGAACACGGTCCGTGTTCACCTATCTAGCCGTACTTATATTCATTAATAAATTCCATATCGAAACACGAAGAGGAGAACTCATAAATCCAATAAATCCATATTAAACATGATTTAAATCTAAGAAAATTACCCTTCAATTGCATATTGAGAACCCTTATTAAACATGATTTAAATCTAAGAAAATTACCCTTCAATTGCATATTGAGAACCTTAGTTATGATCCAAATTACATACCTTTCCCTAGAGGATTATCTTCTATTTGCGTCTCGATCGACGTTGCCCCTTTCGCCCTATCTTCGTGTAGAGTCGTCTTCTCTGTCCAACCCTCTTGGTACAAATCTCGAGGATGAAAACAAAAGAAGTGCAAGGAAGAGGAGAGATGAGGGGAGAGAGATGTTACCTAGCAGTTGGGTAGAAAATAATGAAGGTTATGAGAGATTAATTTCGTCTATGGGTTTATATAGAGGTCAATTAGGGTTTTAGGAGTTTTAAATGCAATTAACTCTAATTCTATATGAATGTGCTTTGTCACGTCAGGTCAAACACAGCCCGTGTTGGACGAACCCGATCCATTTTTGCCAACACAGCCCGTGTCCGCACAGAACACGACCCGTGTTGGGTCAGGGTGTCACAAGTTGTGTAATGATGCAAAATTAATTGTACATTCATGTCCCTTTTGGGCGCATACTTTTTTTAATAGCTTCCTAAATCTCAAAAAACTTTCATAGGTCCCAAATACCATGATCATCCTCCATATACATTATTATGAAGGTTCTCGCTCTCTCGTCACCAGACTTCCTTTGCTCCATCGCTGTTGCGTGAGTTGCATTTTGCTCATCAGAAGCTCCTTCTAGAAGTGTTATAGAGCGGCATCAACATAAGTTTGCAAATCATCATTAACTAGGTCATACCTAATGCTACGACTCCGAATGTCGTAATTGACATCGTAAAAACAATCCAATTTGATTAGTTTCGTGGCAATAAACTTTGACATTTTCGATAAAATGAAATAATATTTGTAGTGAGAAAAATAAAATTGTTATTATCAACAAAAAAATATCTTTAATATTATTTTCAGGAAATTATATTTTCTAAGATTTAAAGAAAATAAGTAAAACTTTTTGAAAAAAATATTTATGACTTTTAAAAATCCAAGAAAAATTAAAAAATATATATGAAACTATTTTATTTGAAATTTATCCAAAAAGAAATTATCAAAAATAAAATTTTCTATATACAAAAATTATGATAATTTTAGTAATTATATGTCCAAAAAAAATTATGTTTTGAGAAAGACTTTTTAAAACTTTTGTAATATCAAAAAATTACTTTCGGCAAAAAAATTTTCTCGAAAATATATGTCTGAACCCGTGTTGTAAGATTCGGACCGAACCAGCCGGTCCGACCGATTCGATCGGATCCGGGCTTCAATTCGGTCCATAGTTCGCATGAAATCTGTCTAACCTATTGACCCACTTTGGAGTGGTCAAACCCGGTCAAAATCTGAGTTGGACCTGACAAACCCAAGTTAGACTGACCGGGGTTTTAAATTAAAAAAATTTAACCCATAAATATATTAATGGTGAGAGTTGAACCCTTGCCAAATGAAAGTGTTTGACTCCCTCTAAAGTCTAACCACTAGAGCAACCAACTAAATGAATAGACTTATAATTTGTTTTACTGTTTATTTATTTTGAATTTTATGTCTACATGATAATCCTTTAAAATTATTATTGACTTATAATAAATTCAAAATATTCTTATCCTTCTAACTGATAAAGGAAAAAAAACTATTATTGCAAGTTTATTAAATTATTATATATTTGTGAAAAAAGAAAACCATTTTTTATTTAATTTGTGAAATTTATTTGACATGCTATAATTAAAATTATTTTTATTGAGCTATTATATATTTTGTTTAATGTATGATGTTTATGTATAATAAATATTTTGTCAATTTTTGTTTATATATATATATATATATATATATATATATATTCATTTTAATCTCTTTCAAGGTTAACATAATATATATATATATATATATATTAATTTATTATTGTCCGATTCAACCATCCGGTCTAATCGGTTCGACCAATCCGACCTTGTCTGGAGACCTTTCCTGATCGCTCACCGGGGGTTTTACAACCTTGGTATGATTATATATATATATGTAACAAAGATATATGTTTCGCAGTATGTAATGATATTGATAAAAATTAATTTAAACACCGAAATTTTTTCAGAAAATTATGTGAAAAAATTTAAAATTTGTCCGAAATTTATAATTTCGCTTTATGAATCATTTTTTGAAATTATATATATTTATTAAATGCTTTTATAAGTTTCCTATATAAACATTCGGCTAAAATAATATGTGTTAGAAAATCAAAATATTTCGGCAATAAAAATATTGTTCCAAAAATTAATTGTTAAATACCATAAATATTTTTTATTTATTAACAATTTTAGGAAAATACAACAGTCCAAAATAATACAAATTATATATTTATATAAAACTGAAAATATATTTTATGATTTAGAAAATTATCTTGGAGGCCATTAACGTTACTTAATCCGTTAAAAATTATATATCCGGAATTAATACAAAATAACTTCAACAATATCATAAATTAATAGATTTGAATAGCATGATTAGTTTGACAATAATTAATAAGAGAAATAACAAACAATTTCTGCAAATTAATTCTATAAGTAATTTGAAAATCGATAAATTTAAATGAAAAAATCAAAAAAATCTATTCTTGTGGGTTTCTCTATTTAAAACAATAAGCGGGCTTTCATAAATAAATGGGCCACGTGAAAAAGAGTCCAAATTAAATAAACAGCTAACGTTAAAACAATATATTAGATATGTATCCTCAGGTTCAGATTCAATCGCCATTATTAATGGTTAGGATCAAAATCTTATATGTTTCTATGGTTTAGATCAGATATAATCATTAACAAATATAAAAAGTGAATTTACGATTGCGACTAGGCAGATAATTAGATCCTACGATTCTGATTCAGATAAGGTTATAACGTCTGCGATTAAATCTAATATATATCAACAATTAAAATTAAAATAGATATAATATGTTAGATCTACGACTATGATCAGATCAGATGAATAGATCTTATGGTCCATATTCAAATAAGAGTATAATGATTCAGATTAAAAGAAAATTAATAGATCTAGATCCTATGGTCTAAACTCAATAAAAAAATAATTTGATTAGGATAATCTAACGGCTATGAAATAAGCATGTGATCTACATACTAGATTGAATAGGGAAGAAAACTTTAACGGCTTAGATCAAAATCGAGTGGAGAAGAATATTGTTCATCTTCTCCATTCATTTTTATATCCGAAAAAAGCGTGTTGTCGGTCGAAGAGGTGTCAATCGTGTCGTCGGAGTGTTCGAGAAGCTGTGAGGGATGTCTACGAAGGGATCCTTGCCATCAATTTTGCCGAGGGTGTAAGTGATTCCTGCTCGTGGTTGGTGACAATGGTTAACCAGGGCGGTCGTGATTGGCGTAATATGATTGTGACATGGCATCGAGGATGGTCGCAAGGGTTTATTGTGAGTTTGCAGAAGACGAACGAGGGTGAGAAATTGCACTAGAGATTAGTAGGGAGAAGCGACGACCAAGAGCGAAACCTAGAGCAATGAAAATTCGCTAGCGGCTCTGCACCACTGAGCGGGAGAGAAAGAGCGGTAGTTTTCGTACAATGGATGGGGGCTTCGAGAAGCATGTCCATTCGTTTTATTCGATCGCATACCCACATATGTCCACCCCCGTGATTCGGCCATAATGCCCACGATCATCGCCCTACCCTTGCTTATCGTGTCATGTCATTAACGCTTCTTCATTACCACTATCCATGGTTGTCCACAACCCTACCACGAACTTGGATGCCTTTGTGGATAGGTACACACACCTCATGCGTCATGGAGCTATCGCGTGCCATCAGCGGCCATCGCGTGCTCGATTGGTGTTACAATGTCGTGAATATGATCGTTATGGTCCGACAAGAGTTGATCATGGTTGGTCATTTTACAATAATCTTTACCCCATATAGGCATATACTCATAAGTCCATAACATCCCCAAACTTCGTATAGTACTTCGGTCATCCCTTAACTTAAATATTGGTACACTCACGATCCGTAGAACTTATTAAGCTTTGTACTATCCTTCTAGCTTTGATCTTAAACTTCTTCTAAATTACTCATAAATGGTATGACTTGTAAATTTATCAACTTTTTAAAATATTTTTAACATGTGAGTATCAGGAGGATGAGTTCATAGGATATAAAAAAATTTCAATTTCTTGTATATTTATTTTTAAAACATCGACTAGATTGTCCATATAATCATTTCTCTCTACATATCATGATCATCCATAAATATTTGGATTGGATAATTTTTAGATTTGTAATTATCTTTTAAATCAATGACATGGTTTATGTAGATAATGTAGAGGAGATCTAGAGAGAAAACATACGGATGGTCTAGTAGATAAAACGCTAGGCAACCGAAGATAGTAAGTTAGAGGGACTACGTAGTTACAAACATTCAAATCGGAGGACATCACTGATCCAAATAAAATTGGTGAATTTAAAAAAAAATGATAAAATTTGAGAACTTGTAGGCAAAAGAAGTAAGTTGGAGGGATGAAATTTCACATTCCTGGTCAAAGGAAGTTGGAGTAATGATACTGGTCCAAGAAATATCATTATAATGTACTGAATTTAGAATAAACAACAACCTTTTTTAGATTATTCAAGAAGAAAATTATGCTTCAAAAATTGAACCCCTATATAAAAGTGAAACTTATTGGAGACGTTTCTATTTTTTTCCATAAATGACATATTATATAATCTAACAAATCTTAGTTACCTGTAAATGAACTATAATTTTCTTACATTATTAAAATTGAAGTGAATAAAATACTCATATTTATTAAAAAATCATATGTATTAATAATTAAGATTATTTAAACATTTATTTATTTTCATAATGTTGTAATTGATTTTTTGTTTACTTAACTCCAAATAAATATGATAAAAATATGCATAACTTTTAGAATATATACATCGCTATTATATTCTAGTCCCATATTATGAGATCTAATAATTAGTTGGTTTTAAGTAGTAATTGCTAAAATGTATTTGGACTTCTCTTCATAGTTCTGCAACACAATTACTGCTTCTAAACTATATAATTTGGTGTGGTCTCATATTGCAACGCTTTGACTTTTACGTGAAAAGATTATTGTCCTTTCTTTAAAGGCCGAATATTATAGAAAATATCAATCGACCCTTTCATATATATATATATATATATATATATATATAATTAAACTATAAGATATTATAGAAAATAAGTCATAGAATTTTTTGATTTCCTACAGTTACTAGTTATAATTAGGGGTATAAGAAAAATGTGGTAAATTCAAAAAATTCATCGGACCCAAAAGAATCAAATAAAATTAAGGAATATAAATTCAAGAATTCGATTAGATTTTAGAATAACTTTTTAATAAAATAAAAGTGACCCACTCAAAATAGCGCTCCACGTAAAAGATTAACCATTAGGGTCTCACTTCTTATGTTAGTGCCCATTATTTCGTTTGTAATTGTTTTACTTCTTATGTTAGTTCGTAATTCTCTCAATATTTTTTTTTAAATACTGATATATAGTTTTGCATATCTAATGTTCGCGATGGAACTCATATTCGATACAGCTAAGAGTGAGGTGATAACTTTTGTATTTTTCGATAATATTAGATGCATTTATATTAAGATATTAATGAGTGTATAATGCATAAACGAAAATCATTAATAATTTAATTAAAAATTAAATGTTAGAACAAATTAAAGAACTATAATAACTTTTTTTTTATAAAAAATATTAGTAAAGTTTGTTACTTGTGCAAACACTAAAGTGCATTATACTTTTCTTTTTTCCTTATATTAAACTCGCTTCTTGTGTTAAATTTATTTTATAATATTTTTTTTGGAATTTATTATTGTATGAAAGTAGAGGCATTAAAAATTATCCGAAAAATTGACCTGCTGGAGGATTAATTTTTCTCTCTAAATGGTTTTAGAATTTAAATTTAGAAAACCATCAACAAATTATCGGATGATTTTTTTCATCAACAAAAATTGACCTTCCCATTTTAATTCTTAGATATGATAGGATAGTTTATTGTGTTTACCTATGTATTAAAAAGAATATTTATTCTAAAAATGATTATGTGAAGAAAATTTATCTTCATTTTCTTTACAAATATGCATACAATTTGCATAATCTAAAATAAAATTAATGTTCTTTTAATTAACTTACTTATATCTCTTATTGATTAATTTTTTTCTTCAATAAACAAAATGGAAAACATCTCTCATATAAATATAATTAAAATTTTAATATATCTTTTTCAAATGATCATTAATAAAAGGATTTTGATCTTGATCTTTGTCGTGAAAAGTTTGAACTCATTAACATTAAGGTCCTAGATCTATCCCTGGTTAGCCTACGCATGTGTTATTATATATGACTTAAACCATGATATCTAATAACTAGTTGTCGTTCATGTCATACGGTAACATTTGTAACCATCTCTTTACATGCATGCATTTGAACGTCCGAAAGATAATTTCTTCCGTAGATTATTTCTGCACTTACTTTAGTTTAAGAAAATAATCAATTAATCTCCCAGTATTACGAGAAAAATGCAGAATAGTGACGAAATTTTATGATAATCTAATATTCCTCACAATTTACGATAGAAAATTCTGACGAAATTTACGTTCGTGAAAAATTTTTAGGGTCTTAAGTTCGTCAGAATTTCTGACGAATTTAGAAGTCCATCAAAAAATCATCTAGGTACATATAAAATATAAGGATGCTTGATCCTGACTTAATGCAGAAGCATAAGTCTCTCAAGTATCATTCATCATTATGAGATTGGACTCTTTTCAGTTATAAACTGATTTGTTTTTTTTCTATATTGATTACCTACTCATCGTTCTCGACAAAAGACCACTTTGTCTTTTTAGAAAATAAAAAATATCATTACTCGTTCTTGACCAACCCCAAAAAAATTGCTAACTTATCAATCTGTTAAACTACCACTGCTATATATTCAGACAAATATATACTCAAAACATCTGAAGTTGATAATTTGTACTAGACTGTACAGAGCACAATTCATGTATAACCACTGTTTCTGTTGTGCCACATTTTTTTAAAATTTGAAAACCAAGGGGTAGCTTCAGAACTTCTTTTGCTTCAAGAGGAATGAAATATAAACCAAGTAATGAATCAAAAATCCAAAAAGTAGAAAATATGACGTTGAAAAAAAAGACTGTTCATGCATTTATCACAATGGGAATTACTTCTTATTATTTTGTTTTTTGGTATTATGGGTATAAGTAGGTAGCATCTTATTTTTTCTCATAAATAATTTATATTATACATTTACATTTTCAAAACTACTTTTATTCTTTAACAATAAAAAAAATATGTGTTCTTCCTTATAGAGTTGCTTATTTTTAATAAATATAACTAACCCTGATATAAAAAATTAGAACTATTGAGAATAATTAATCGACTTCATGTAGAAAATATTTTAATATTATTTTAAATGCACATGGAGATATAACAATATTTTCATGACCCAATCGTCACATTATCTTTATTAAATACTCTCTTATCAAAGAAAGCATTGTAAATATTTTAAATGTACATCATTATTATTATATCAATTGTAAAATTATATATATATATATATAATAATAATAATAATAATAATAATAATAATAATAATAATAATAATAATAATAATGTGTCATTATTAGTGAATATAAGAAATAAATCAAATGTAAAAAAATAAGAGAGAATCATATCTTCTTATTCAAAAAGAGAATTAAAGAACTAAATCAAAAGTATTTTTTTTAAATTATGATATATAATTTTTAAATATTAGATACACACTCTTAACCCATTTTTTTACGCTCATGAGATTTCGTTCTTTATCATAACTTAAAAAAATCAAGTTAAGAATTTTTCAACGAAATTTGTAACTTCAAAGGTGAAAGAAAGTTAGTGGATAAGAGTTTAATCTATTAAAAAAATTAGAAAAGAATAAACGGGAAAGATATGTTGAGGAATATATATTTATGAAATTTATATAGATATAGAGAACAAATTAAAATTATTATATAATAATTTATTCGTGAGAAGTGGAGAGGAAGAAGTGAGGTGAGAGGAAAGAGAAGTGGAAGAATCTTTAATAATAATTTATTTGTAATCTTTTTAGAATATTATGTAATTATTTCTACTTATTTGTAATCTTTTTGTACTATTCTGTAATTACAGATAATATTTTTATAATTATCTGTAACTATTATGTAGTTATTTGTAATAGTTTTAAATATTTGCAAAATGAAAATTTTACTCTTGTATGTAAGAATTATGTAATATTTGTAAAAGATACCATGATAATAATACATAAATTAAATATTTAGAATAAAATATGTAGTATATTTTAATTAATATAATTTTTTTTGTAAATTATTTTTGTTTATTTTTTTTAAATATTTATGATGAAATATTATTCCGTCAGAATTTCTCGGGGGCATGAGGCCCCTCAGTTCTGACGGGTCGAGGCCCCTCAGAAATTCTATGGGACCCTCTGCTCCTCAGATATTTTGATGGGCCGAGATCCCCTTAGAAATTTTGAGGGGCCTAAGAGCCCGTCAAAAATTTTGAGAGGCGTCAGAAATTTTGACGGGTCTTACGCCCGTCAGAAATTTTGACGATTTATTTCTTCAAAATTTCTGCCGGATCGTTTATCCGTCAGAAATTTTTTTCCAACGAGTTTTTTTTACATTCACATTCCGTCAGAAACTTGGTTCCTCACAAATTTTTTCAATATTTTCGTCAAAAATTTGATTTCCGACGGATTTTTCTAATAATATTTTCGTTAGAAATTTTATCAGAAAATATTATATTTTTTATAGTGTAATCAAAACTTAATGACTAATATAATGGCCAAGTATGAGAGAATAAAAGTTAAAACAAAAGAATGTGCATTAAGAGATTGTTAGGATGTTTCATTGTTTAATACATGATCTAAATTTTGAACGCACGAATTCAAATCTGTGTTGTTCTATACGTACTAGTAAAATCCGCTACGAGCTTCATAATATATTATGTTCGTCAAGTAGTTATTTTTTTAATTATCGAATTGCACTTTAATCAAAATTTTACATTTAAAGAGTTAAAAGAACATGTTTGCTTTTTTTATACTTTTCATTATTATTTGCCTGAAGTGTACTATTTTATTTACCTGAAATTGCACTATATATTATACACCCTTATGATTATCAGTTCATTTATCATTTGGTCCTTATCTATATATATACATACGTACAGGCCTAGTTTGGCAAGAGAACCTGAGGTTCTCCGGGTTCCAGTGAATTGATTGATTTGATAGATTAGTTCTAACTGTGTTTGGATGAACTAATGATGTTAAGTTCTAGGGGGTGTTTGGATGAACCTTGTAAGAACCCAAAAATATAGAATTATCTTTTAGATAAATAAATTAATTTTAAAAAAATAATAATATTAATTTAAGACATAAAAAATTATTTTCTGTAATTCTTAGTATTATAAAATAATTAAAAATTATATTATTAACTTAGTATAAAATTAATATATGACATTTAAAATAAACGTTAATAATTTNGAAATTCTGACGGGTGTTTTTGCCCGTCAGAATTTCTGAGGGGTGATTATTCCCTCAGAAATATCACTAAGTATTTCTGAGGGAATTACTTCCCTCAGAAATTTCGTTCAGAAAATCACATTTTTCTTGTAGTGTCGATAGTTTACGTGCATGCATGGTATTGTGATAAGTTCGGGTTCAAACCTAGTTAAATAGCTAACACAAACATAAAGATATTAAATATACGATAGATCTAATAACTTATAACAAACTATTTAAAAAAAAATATTTATCATATATTTAAAGTAGTGAAAAAAATAAGTAGTACTAAGTAACATCTTCATTTTTAAGTTATGATATTATTGTATTGTGTTTGATTATTAGTGGTCTGTATGAAATTAGAAATAAAAAAGGCAACGAGTGGGAATTAAGCCTTGATTTGCTTTGAGAAAAAAAATTCATAAATATTTCCTTAGTTTTTTTTATTTAGCAACTAGAAAAAATGTGATGCAAAATAGAGGAAAATAAATTAATATGAAAATATATATGAAGTTTTTCATATGAAGTCTTAAAATAATTATAACTGTTACATGTAGAAAAAAATGATTAATATGAAGTTTTAAATTGTTTTTTGTTACAATTAAATAGACGAAAATAAATACTTTTTTTTTCTCAGAAACACTTACTGTAGCAGATGTTTGCTTTTCTTTACAGTTAAAACCGTTTATCAGCAAATCTTTGTGCTAGTAACTGGTAGCTAATCAGTATTTTGTACTCGGATATTGCTGGGTCAGCATCTTAACTAAATATTAGTTTTCTTTTTTTTCTAAAAGAAACTGGTAACTAAGACGAGAAAATAAAGGAAAAGTAGAAAAAAAAGCAACCACGCGTACATGTTATATCAACTAAAATTGAACAAATGATGAAAACATGTTATATCCAGAGTTTTTTTTCCTGAGAAAGGATCTACAGAGCTTATTCGGTATGACCGTTTCAGGGAAACTGCACAAATAGAAGGTTCGTACCTGCAACACTGTTCAACATCTGAAGTAAACAGTGTTGCTGAAATGAACAAAAATATCCCAAAAGTCATCCCTTCAAGTCAATTTGCATACAATAGGAACTTAAGTGTGTGCTTTTTCCCTTGGGCCTAGTCTGGCAAGAGAATCTGGGGGTTCTCCGGGTTCTAGTGAATAGAATTGATTTGATAAATTAATTCTAATTATGTTTGGATGAACTAATGATGTTAAGTTCTATGAGGTGTTTGGATGAACATTGTAAAAACTCAAAAATATAGAATTATCTTTTAGATAAATAAATTAATTAAAATTAAAAATAATAATATTAATTTGAGACATAAAAAATTTTATACATTAATTTGAGGCATAACAATCTTAATAATGTTAATAATTTTATACATTAATAGTAAACTAATAAAATTAAATATTATTAATTTTAAAAGTTAATAACGTATATATCATTAAGTTTTAACTATTATATTATTAACTTAGTAAAAATTATAATATAATATTTAAAATAAATATTAATAATTTAAATTAGAAGATAATGCATTAATAATTGAAGGTAAATAATTTAAATATGAAGGTAATGCGTTAAATTAAAAGGTAATGCATTAATAATTTAAATATTTATAATCTTAATAAACGTTAATAATTTTAATAAATGTTAAACTCTTAATAAATGTTAATAATTNAATATGAAGGTAATGCGTTAAATTAAAAGGTCATGCATTAATAATTTAAATATTAATAATCTTAGTAAACGTTAATAATTTTAATAAATGTTAAACTCTTAATAAATGTTAATAATTTTATACGTTAATAATAAACTACTAAAATTAAATGTTACTAATTTTAATTTAAAATTTAATAAATAAATTATGTTATCATAAAGTTAAAAGAAATTTAAAAAGAAAAAAGTATCAAATAAAGTTAAAAGAAATTTAATATAAAGTATCAAATAAAGTTAAAAGAAATTTAAAAAGAAAAAAGAAAGTAGGAGGAGAAATAAATGAAAAGAAAAAAAAAATGCCAAAGCAAAAGAAAAACGGTCACGTCAACTGAAAAAGAAAAAGGAAGAAAAAAAAAGAGCATCAGGTGGAACCGCCATGTTCCTGCTGCAAGCAAGCAGGAACCTGGGACACCAGAACCGGGTCATGTGACCCAGGTTCTGATGCCCTGGTTCCACCTCGGGTTCTGGCGTTGCCAGAACCCGGTGGAACCAAGCCCAGGTTCCACCTGGGGTTCTGGTCCCAAACTCAGCCACAGGACGTGAATATTTTATTGGGCCTCGAGGGCCATCAACACCTATAAAAAATACTCCACGTAACTCTCGAGCCAGTGATCCGGAATATGGAGGTCGTATGCCTCAGCCACCACCGCTTTTTTAATTGCCTCCGCCGGGACCGCCGCCACCTCCGCTTGTTGAATTGCCTCCGTCAAGACCGCCGCCGCCCGCCGCCGCCACCATCTAAAATATGTATTTAAACTATGTTTGATTGAAAGAGATAATTAATTAGTATGTGGCTGGGGTTGAAAAGAGTTAGAAGTCTCAAATTTGAATCTTTAAAATTATTAATTTAATTAAAATTTAATTATTATCGCTCTTACTCGAATATTAAAGTAATTAGATATTAATAATTTTCGACACTAATAAATCTTAGAGCTTGATTGAAAAAAAAAATTTAGATTGCACTTGTTGATCATTCAGCAATCTTAATTTGTGTATATATGGATATTTTTGTCTAATTTAATTAACTGTATGTAATAGTTAGTGCTTGTATTTTGTTTTTGAGGAAAACGGGAGTTTAATTTGAGTAACCTGCCCGACCAACACCTCATGTCGAGCAGCCATCACAACCAGAGTGAAATAGTAGGTGGGGCAACCATGTAACTAAAGATTATCGATTAAAATAAACAAATATAATGAAATATTATATTATCAATCCACCTTATTACGAATCAATTTACCTATTTTACTTTAATTTAAACAATTAGGAGGACCATATTATATAAATATGTATATACATCATGTTATTTATATATGTTACTACTTGGATCTGTCCTTGATCACAACCATTCATTTGTAACCAATGGTCAGATTTTAGCATTTCTCCCGATCGAGGAAGGATCCAAAAGTTGCAATTTCAAGCATTTTGCCTAATCTCTCCTCGAAAGGCTAAACTAGTCTTGACGAAGCACCAACCCTATCATCTCCCAAGCAACACAATTGAATATATCCAAGCGAGCTCATTCGCACTTTGCCGCATCGGCATGAAAAGTCCTAAATTTTCTTTTTAGTTGACATGATTAGATATTACAGCGCATGAAATGCAATTTCTTATTAGAAAGTTTCTCTTTTTCTAATTTTACGAATCTTATACTTTCTTTGTGACAAAATTATTATTCAAATTTTGGTTTATGTCCTCTTTTTTTTCAGAATTAAATGATAGTTTCAGAACCATATCAAAATTAAATAATAATCTTGTGTAATGTCCCAAAAATCAATCCTTTGCCACACTATATTGACTAAGATCGATCAAACAATGACATATAAATGAGAAAAAAAGAAGGTAATATAAAAAAAACAAATATATTAAATATGAAAGTTTAAACGATATAATCAATAATAATTTAATGATCCAATGATAATACTCCATTCTTATAACAACTCAAAATGCATACACATAAGACATGCATCTATGAAGGTCCCTAAGACACTCGAGCAACATTGCTATGCACATCATAAGTCTACCTATTAATGTCTTATGCATACAAGAATTAGATGAAGGAGAGACGCTCTCTCGTTAGCTATCGGCTTAGATATATGATAAATAATAACAATGAATATGAAATTCACATTAGAATAAGTATAGCAGATTATCCATATGAAACAATGTTATATGTAAGATTGATCAATGTATAATGGAAACTAATTAGAGGAATTGCTAAACAATTAATAGTTCGATGGAGCACAATGAGGAGCAATAATAATAAATGTTCAGTATCAACTTTTTGTTCAGTCGATGGAAATCAGTAATTCAATTTTCGTTCTCATTTCCTTACTCGATCTTAATATTGTATAGCGGTGATCAACAAATAAATGATGAGCAATAACATTAAATTTATTTACTATCGATGTGGTACAATGAGGATCAATGATAAATGATATTTAGTATCATTAATTTGTTTCATATCAATAGGGAGCCTTACCATATAATCAATGGTTTGGTTCGATGGGGGTACAAAAGTGATCGATGAATTCGATATCCAATATCAATACCTTATTCATTGTCAATTGGAAATTAATGATTCAATGTTTGATGTCGTTCAATGTCATTTCTTTGATCAATGGAAGTTATTTTTTCAATTTTTTTTATCTTATTTCATTATGAAGAGCTCTTTATTTTTGTAGGAAATGCCATGCAAATAATATAATCTCATGCGATTGATCAGTAGTTGATCATACCACGATAGGTGACCTCTATTAAGGGGAGGATGCATCACTCATTTGTGGTGAAATTCTTTTCGTTGTGCGGGATGGAGAGTCCCATTAAATAAGAATAGTGGTCATTGATGTTTTGGCTTCACCAATCATGTAGTTTCATTGCTTTGTCTTCAGTTACATTCCTTGATCCTATTAATGAACAATAATGATGATATCTCGATTGCAATCGGTATATACCATGGTGACCCAAATATTTTTTTGTCTTTTATCTTCATAAACTATTAACTATCTTTGTTCCTTCACAATGTCACATAGGAGTGTCGAGTATTCCAAAACAATGATATGATCTTGCACACGTCACACGTGGAAATAAATGATATTAAATGTTGTGGAATTCACAATAGATTAGATCTCATCGTTTAATATAGGTGAACTGTATTGACCAATATGAGTATATCGAAAAATCAATATAATTGAATTAATAAGGTCCTGATATGTAGTCAATATGGTCAGACCAAAATTCTTTAGAGATTTTTAGTACAACCACCCACAAAATAATATGATCGTACCGGCTAAAACCGATAGGTTTAGGTTATATTGGACAATATGATCATATTTTTCAATACTTGCAGGTCAATCAACAATATTTGTAATATTGGTCAATTTTCATAATTTAGATTTTAGCCTATATTAACACATGATTTCGTCCTAAAGAATTATCGAGGCATAGATTTATGTTACAACATATAAAAGACCATATTCAACTATTTAGTGGCATGGATCATGAGTTTGGACAATAAAATGTATTGCTTGAATGAACCTTAATGGGGTATTATTCATAACACAACAAGGCAAACATCATTTGATACATTAAGGATGGATTTAAGGCTTAGGGTTAATGGAACATAATAATAAACAAAATGATTCATATGAATGGTATATTGTTTCGTAACACAACAAGATAAACATTATTTAATACATTAAGGATGGATCTATGGCTTAGAATTGAACGAACATAATAATAAATAAAATTATTCATACTAATAACTACACATGATTCCTTCGCTTGATAATAAGGGTACAATGTGAGTACATGGTATGGGTTTAGACATCATAATAGATATCTAACATATGGATAGATCTACTAACATTATAAAACTTAAATAAAACTATTAAGCCATGATCATTTTTCATCAACCCATAGAAAACATTAGAATCTTAAATTGATTAAAATCAATTTGGAAAAACTAATCACGCTTACTCCATTAGAAAATTTAATTCATTAAGATGATTTCGTTTATCTAGAGGGTAATACATTAGATTCTCAAAATTTAATTTCTTGCCATTTGGCGTAAAAAATCCTACAATAACTTTATTAAGTTCTAGTAGTTTGACATAAGAAAGACCCATATCCATCTCTACACACATCATTAATTTAGCAATTCTAGGTTCTATTGAAATTTTATACAATTATCTAGCTATTCTATGGCTTTCATGTTGGGCCTTTTTATTGTTTCGCTAGGCCCACAAAAAAATATGTCTTTGAGTCCATGACACCAACGCCCAAACAGATAGGACAATTATAATGACAATCATGGAAGGCCCTATGCTCCTCATGAGTGTCGCCTTAGCAATAGCCTCCTCAATCGCCACAAGGTACTTGTTCCTACTGCAAACTTAATCACCTTGGGAATGCTGCAAGAAAATTGGAGCATGGATCCATTGCGGGAAGTACAAACATTACATCAAAGACTAAGTTGACCAGAGGAAGGATGACCAGAACCCTTGAGGCACAAGAGGTGCCAACCCAGTTGTTCCCGGCAAAGCCTACAACATGGAAGCATATGCAGCCTAAAATGACAATGATGTCAACTCTCCGTATAGCTGGACTTTCTGCTAGTGCATTTATTGGTTTAGGTGCTATGCATCATTTATGTCTATTGATTGTGCTATTATATTAAATATGTCATTACATGACATGAATTGTAAAATGGATACCACAAAACCAACGAGAGTCCTTCATGCCATAAAGTATATCCCTAATGTACTAATGACAATGGAAGGCAAAGATTATTCAACAGATTTGATAGTTATCCCCATGAAAGATTATGGCGTCATCTTAGGTATGAATTGGTTGTCATATTATGATGTGTTATTCCCATTGAAAAAGAAGAAGATAGTCATCGACATTCATGATGGCTCACAAGTCACAATAAAAGGCACTTCATTGGACGAGACTAAGGTGATCATGTCAATAATCCATGCTCATCAAATACTCAAGAAGGATTGCGGAGGACATATAGCATGTGTCATTAGCATTGAATCATCTACTAGGGATATCCAATAAGTGGATGTGTCTTGGGACTTCTTGGATGTCTTTCTAGAAGGCATCTTAGAATTACCACTTCATAGGTGATTGATTTCCGCATCAGGTTACTACAAGGAATAGCACCAAACTTCAAAGCCTCATATCGCATGTCACTAGTAGAGATGCAGAAACTCAAAAAGCAAATTCAGGAATTACTCGACAAAAAATTTATCAAATCGAATGTCTCACCTTGGGGGGCATCAATTTTATTTGTGAAGAAGAAAGATGGCTCTCTTAGGTTGTGCGTCGATTATTGGATGCTCAATAAGATAAAGGTAAAAAATAAGTATTGCAGCACATCGACGATTTATTTGACCAACTTTCTAGTAAAGGTAAAAAATAAGTATTGCAGCACATCGACGATTTATTTGACCAACTTTCTAGAGATATGATCTTTTCAAAGATCAATCTATGAAGCGGCTACCACCAACTNTAAAGGTAAAAAATAAGTATTGCAGCACATCGACGATTTATTTGACCAACTTTCTAGAGATATGATCTTTTCAAAGATCAATCTATGAAGCGGCTACCACCAACTCGGAGTTTCCAAAGAAGATATACCTAATGCAGCCTTTAGGTTAAGGTATGAATGAGTTCCTTATTATACCATTTGGATGAACAAATGCTTCTACAACATTCATGAATCTCATGAATAGCATATTCAGACCCCACTTAGATTAGTTTGTTATTGTTTTTGTCGATGATATCCTGATTTATTTATTGAGCCTAGAAAGACATCGGGGGACACCTCAAGATAATGCTGGAACCTTGCGACAACAACAACTATATGCAAAGTTATAGGAGTGTGAGTTTTGATTGGAAGAAATCATGTTCCCTAGGCATATCATATCTAAGCAAGGTATTTGAGTGGACCCTACTAAGGTTGAAGCAATCTCAATTTGGACACCATTGAAGAATGTGGCACATATTCGCAGTTTCTTGTGACTTGCAAGCTACTATAAAAGATTTGTCATCAAAGTTTGCATCATCATTGATGAACTTGACAAAGAAAGACACTAAGTTCGTTTGGTTTCATAGGTATGAACAAAGATTTTAGAGTTAAAGATTCAAATGAGATAACATCAATACTCATCATTCCTTCTGGAAATGGTGGATATATGATTTATAATGATACTTGTGGCACCAAGCTCGATTTATACTCATGTTGCATGGCAAGGTTGTGGCATACACGTCAAGGCAATTGAAGAAACATAAAATAAATTTTCTTACACATGCCCTGAAGTTGGCAGCAGTAATCTTTGTTCTATAGACCTGGAGGTAATATTTATATGGCTAAACATTTGAGTTCTTCATAGATGAAAAAAGTTTGAAGTATATCTTCTCTTAACGAGACCTCAATATGAAACAAAGTTGGTGGATCTAGCTCTTGAAGGACTACGAGTTCACCATCAGTTGCCATCCAAGCAAGGTGAATTCAGTTGCTAATTCCTTAAATAGGAAGTGTGAAGGATCACTTGCTTACTTGAGAGTACCAATTGGAGTCAAATGAAGAATATAATCCAATGGAACCTAAGACCCAACAAAAGTGGATCAATGTTGATGATACACTAGATTATATTAGATTTGGTGAACATGATTATCAATGCACAAACTGGAGATGGTGAGTATTATCACATGGTCAATATGTATAGTCGAGAGCCAAAGGACCTCATGACGTTTGTGGATTGTGGCATAAGATATCGAGACCGCTTATGGGTCGCCACTAATTGTGCAGTCAAAAGATAATTATTCAGTGAATGTCACAAATCAAAGTTTATTATCCATCCAGAAAGCACGAAGATGTACAAGGACTTGTCGGGAAGCTTCTGGTGGAACAACATGAAGAGCAAAATTATAGATTATGTATCTCGATGTGTTGTGTGTCAATATGTGAAGATAGAACATTAGAGGTCATATAGCATGCTCAAACCCTTGAGTATCCCTGAACGGAAATGAGAACACATCACGATGGACTTTGTGAATATCCCACACCAAGAAAGGTTATGATGTGATATAGGTTGTGGCCAATAGATTGACAAAGTCTACTCATTTTCTTTGTATGAAATCAAAAAAATCATTTGAGAGCTCGATGAATTTGTATATCAGGGAGATCATCAAGTTACATGGCATCTCTATTGTTTCAGATAGAGACCCACGATTTACAGCTAGGTTTTGAAAGAGTTTCCAAGACTCTTTCGAAACAAGGATGAGTTAAAAATAATATTTCATTCACAAAGCGATGGGTAGTAAAAATGAACTATCTAGACACTAAAAGACATGCTTAGAGATTGTGCATTGGACTGACATGATAATTGAGATGAGCAGCTACTGTTGAATCTAGGATCCCGAGAATATTTTGAATGATCACAAATTTATAAGTGAACTCAGCCTGTACTGATGAACTTGTTTGAGCTGATTTCTGTAACAAGATAAATTCAAGTTCAGTACAGTGGTCGACCTGAGCTGAAGGAATGGACGACCACTGCACACGTAAGTTATATAAGAAGAACCATAAGTGTGCAGTGGGCGTCCTAAGGATATAAGCGGTCGACCAGCATCAGAGGGAG
>LTAE01014006.1:0-11886 GCA_001647135.1 Pontederia paniculata | reverse complement strand
CGCCCTCTTTACATCTTTGGTCGACCGTTTATGCTTCTGCTCCTCATCACATGTATTCTCCCTCTAACGCTGGTCGACCGCTTCATATACTTTGGACGCCCACTGCACGCATGTAGTTCTTCTGGTCGTTCATTCCTTCAACTCAGGTCGACCACTACTCTGAACTTGAATATATATTGTTACAGAAATCAGCTCAACAAGTTCATCAGTACAGGCTGAGTTCACTTACAAATTTATAATCATTCAAAACATTCTCGGGATCCTAGATTCAATACTATACAAGTCCATAGAGAAGAAAGAACTCTAATTAGTTGATGTCTTTTATTTAGATATAGTAGTTGGTTTTAGTCTTTCCTTGGAACCTATGAATTCAACTTTTATTTTCTCTAGTTGAAAGAATGTTTTAGTTTAAAATTATTTTTTATATAATGTTCTATGAGGTTAATTACTAGAAAATTGATCAAAATAAAGTTAAAAGAAGTAAACCTGTAAAGTTCCTAAGGGAGCATTTTGTGACATAAATGTCACAGCCGTATCCGAAGCTTAGTTTCTTCATATAAAATGTCACGGCCCCTAACTGAAGTCCATTCTCTCTTCCTCCTATTGTTTCATTTGGTTTTTCCTCTGCCACGCAGCCAGTAGCCCCTGGACACATAGAAATTACCAATTATGTAGATTCTGACTCATTGAATGAAGTAAATGAACAATAAATTGCAAAACGCATGATTTTGATGATGAAATGTATGTAATTTATGCCGAGTATACCCTGAAAAATATGACTAAATACACAATCATCACTCCCCCAAACTTGAACTCTTGCTTGTCCTCAAGCAAAACTTCAGAGCATATGCTCAAGACTTTTCCATCATAACATTGACCATGCAGACCAATGATTTTCTTATACTTTATTTCTCTTATTACTCACTAGTAGTGAAATTTCACCTATCCTCTTGCGTCACAGAGTGTAGACTAGCAAACAGTTTAAACATAGTCACTCACAACTTTAAAGACAAAGTATGATAATTTACAATATTAATGTTGAAGAAACAAGTATTTTGGAGCTTATACTATCAACATTACACATCTTAATATTTATTCAATTTTTTTTTATTTCCAGTTGACATAATTAGGAAATTGACCTCACACTTAAGTGCTTCTTCATTTTGCACAAGGTGGTCCATGTAGCGGATTTTCGATCGATGGATCCAGATTAGTTGATCTTAGATCATCAGACATTAACCCCTATGGATTTACTTGCCCAAACACACCTAGGTTCTGAATAACAGAGCTACTTCAACTCCTTTGCACATATTTTTTTTCAACATTTCTTTTGCATACTAGATCTTCATTTCAACTTTTTTTTCACACAATTTTTTATAAGCTCCATAAATACTTGAGTCTTCAATAAAAATGTTGTAATTATAACACTCGAGTACAATAAAAGTTGAAAGAGACTTGTGGTCTACAAAGTTAACACTCAGTTTTGCAAAAAAAAATTTAGATTCCATTGCATACATGTGATATGCATTCAAAATAAGACACTCGAATTTCATAGATCTTACCAGTCTACTCTAAAATATTTTTGAGTAAAACAAGAGTTAAGCATGAGTAACATATTTTTGGGTTTTCAACATTTTTTAATACTAAAAGATGATGCATACAACTGACTCTACTAGCAAACAGACACATGCTTGACATAGTGGATTCAAAACACAAAGATGCATGAAATGCAAACTCCCCCAAACTATGACAAGACACTGCCCTTAGTATTCAAGCCCTAGCTGAAGGAGATGATACAAGACGTAAGTAAATGAAAAGGACATGATAAACAAAAGAAAGAGTACAACCAGACTAATCCATAGGCGACGGAGTCAGAGAGAAGAAACCTCCAAATGTGCTCCAGATGCTCTGATGATCACGGAGCCACTGAATATTCTCCCTCATGTTGTCCTCGGAAGCGCGCATCTCCATCAATATCTGAGCCTCGCTATCAAACCTGGTTGTGAACTCTGCCCTCATATCTGTGAGCATCGTCCCCTTGCGCTGCTACTCGGCCTGGATCGACTCCAAAGTAATCTACAGACTTGCAAAGTCAAACTGTGATGCATATGAAGACGTCTCCTTAGTAGGTGCCTTGGGCATCTCATAAGCTGGTTTCTCCTTAGTAACATGTGTCGGGCGTCGAGGTGAGGACCGGGTGGTAGGCTCAGATGGTGTCTCTGAGAGAGGTGCAAAGAACAATCAATTGGCCCTATCAAATACAGTAAATATCTGAATGTCACTACAAGGAATCTGATCTCATCTGTTCTTGAAGATAAAGCTTCTGGTCCCATTGGCGACAACCGTTGACTTCATGTTCAAGATGGTACTCTAATCAAGAAAAATACTCCTTCTTAGTAGTTTCGCCTCTTCGAGATTCAGCCTGAAGTGCTCGACGATGGGAGTGATGAGACCTCCAATTGTGATCTTTCCTTTCGCCTTTTTACCATGTCGCTCAAAGTTCCTAGTGATGAAGGATCCAATGTTAACCTCGATCCCTCCACCGTAGCGTGCAGTAGGAGAAGCTCTGACTCATTAGGGGACCTGTCGCTGTCATTTGCTCGCAAATTGTGTTGGATAGAATCCTGTGGGCAAAGCAAAACACCGGGTCTAGATCTGATTGCTCTTCGCATAATGATAGTAGAGGGTCCACTCTTTAGTAATACCAGTTCAGAATGTGCGGGCATTGAAATCTTTGGGCACCCGTCTCTCCCCTCCCTATGGAAAATGATAAATATCATTAAATTCATTCAGGGAGAAAGAAACCTTTTATTGTAGTCATCTCCCTCCAGATTAGTGGTCTTGAAATTGTTGAGAAATTTCCATGTTGGCTGCTCATATGTGTCCCAAGACTAGCCAAGAAAGTGTGCAATGCCAATCCTACCAAACAACTGTCGTATATCCCCCAAAAGGCCGAAGTTCTCCATCATCTCCTAATGGGAAAGACGAGTCAGTGTGGTCTCCAGAAAAGACAAATCTCTATATCTGACCCTCATGTCATTATTCTGGTATCGGACTGTCTGGAAGGGGAATCAGCTCCTCCTTGGGTATAGTTGACTGCTCAGCACTAGTAATACTCAATACCCTCTGTCTCTTCCTCTGATCCATCCTCAAAATATCTACAAAACAGGGAAGAAAACAGGTTGGAGGCGCTCGGTCATGGGCGTGATAGGAAAGTCACGGCCATGACTAAGTGTATAAGAAAGGTGTGCGTCAGATGATCACGGCCCGTGATATGAAAATCATGGTTGTGATCGGTGAAAAAAATCACGGCTGCAGTGATGGAGTCACGGTCCCTGATTTGGGAATCACTGCCATGAAAAGTTGATACCGTCGATCATGGGAGTGATGGGCGTGAGGGGACTTTCACGATCATGAAGTAGGTCATCTTCGTCTTCTTCAGCAGAACTTCATGACCCGTGATGGGAATGTCACGTCCTATGTCGTGGATTGCAGGTCGTCGGTGATATCGTTCGTGGCGCATCGTCGAAGCATGAAACTCGTCGGAGAAGAGGAGGAGGTCGAAGCAGGGTCGATGGCGACAACACAAAACTGGTTAGGACGACTGCTTGGTGGAACAAGGGCATTCTAGTGCGTTGTAGATTCTTATCCAAGACTTGTATCATTTGATGATGCCATATGAAGTGCTAGAACCATACTAATATTATTATTTAATCAGATTATTGAATCATTTATTTCTCTCGAAATCCTTTTTTTCTTTTTCTAAATACATCTTTTTTTAGGAGGTCCCGATTCGATGACTCCGAAAAAAGTGGCATCATCGGCTTCTGACTTTGAAAATAGGAAGCAGACAATTGAGTGGAGACGATGGAATGGAGACCAAACTCGAGAGAGAAGCGCCAAAGAGAGAAGATGTTTGCAGACGAGATTTCACGGGGGGTTTTATAGAGGTCACGATCGTGACTTTGACGCTACATATTCAGTTATTAATATCTTGTCATGGCCCGTGACTCAGGTGTCACGAGCATGACGAGTAGAGTTCCCAACGGACGTGACTCATACACTACCTTCAACGGTCGGTCAAAGTCATGTCACGGCCCATGACTGAGGTGTCATGGTCATGATGAGAGGAATTTACGCATAATTAACGTGTAATGGGTGTGAAATAAGTCACGACTAAAGAGTCACGGTCCGTGACTAAGTTGTCACGACCGTGAATTCATTAAGTGTGAATACCTTGTCATGACCGTGTCGTGGTCGTGACAGAAATTATCACCATGATTAAGTTATCATGACCATGATCAGGTGTGAGACACGTGACCATGCTCAGAGAATACGACCCGTGAACGACTGTTGGCATCTCATGATACTGCAGATGTTATGACCGTGATAAATTTGTCACGGCCCATGATGTGATGATGTGAACACATCGCTTGATATGGTCACGACCCGTGACAGAAATATCACAGGCGTGACCGAACTAGTTGATTTTCCCTTTTGATTATCATGGCCCGTGATTACAGAATCACGGTCGTGACCGAACAATTATTTTTTCTTTCGACAATCACGACCCGTGATTACGGAATCACGATCATGACTGAACCCATGAATTCTCTCGTAAAAGGTCACAACCTGTGATTACAGCATCACGGTCGTGACCGAAGCACTCTTTTTTTCAATTTTTTTAACTTTATGTACAATATTTGCCCCTGTTGAAATCATGGTTCTAGTAGATTCAACTCGAGGACTTGCCTTGAAAATTTGTCTCCTGCATAAGGTTTTATTCTATGACCATTGACTTTAATTGTATTAGATCCATTAGGCATTAACAATTCAACAGTCCCCTGATGTGTGCAGTCTTTAATCACATAGTCCATCTACTTCATCTTTTCCATCTGCTGATGACTCTCACCCTCATCAACGTGTCTCGTGGACCTAAGTTTTCCATGGAATAGTCTTAGTCTGCTATTGTATAGGAGTACTTTCTGACCTGGTAAAAATTCAGTTTGTTTAATATGTCGGTCATGCCAAATTTTAACCTTCTCCTTATACAATCTATTATTGTCATAAGCATGGGTTCTAAATTCATCCGGTTCATTCAAAGTTAACAGTCCTTCCTCCCCAACATTTTCTAAATTAAAATTCAGAAATTTGATTGCCCAATATGCTTTATATTCCAACTCTACAGACAGATGACAAGATTTACCAAACACTAACCTATAGGGTGACATTCCTAAGGATTTGTTCAATTATATTTTAACTCTTGATTATTGTAAACTTCATATGATCTTTACATATTGGACATCACAACTCATGGGAGGTTTGTTCCATATGAATTCAATTTTGCAGATAACCTAGAGTCCGAATAAGACTCCATGGTGTAGGTGTTGATGTTATTCGTAATGGTGCACATGAAATAGGTCCTATTAAATTAAGTAATTGGTTTTAATTTTTCCTTGGAACCTATGTAATTCGACTTTTATTTTTTCTAATTGAAAAAAATGTTTTAGTTCAAATTTGTGTTTTAGTTTATGAGATTGACTAGGAAATTGGTCGAAGTAAAGTTAAAAGAAATAAACTTGTAACATTCACGAGGGAGTATTTTGTCAAGTGGCGATGCATGCTTTTGGGAGGATTACAAGTATTAAGTTTTATAGTGGTTCAAATAAGAAAATCGATATTTGTAATTTAGAAGAGTATTAATACATAATTTTTTTTGTAATTCAATATAGCAATTTTGTACGATATAATGCCTTTTTTTAAAAACATGCTTTCATATTTGTGATGAGTAAATCAACACATATTTTTTTTACAATATTAGGTATATTTAATTGAACTTATTTTTTTTCAAAGGGTATCATACTTTAAGCTTCAGAAAATCATCCAATCAATCTGGTGATTTTTTTCCTGGATAGTTTTTTTTAAAAATATTTTATTCATATATAATATATTAAATGATGATTTTTACACAAGAAATGGTAAATAAAAAATATTAATTTTATTTGGTGATTGGGCTTAAAAGTGAGAAGCTGACATTCTTAAAAGAAAAATGATGTATCCTCATAAAAATTCTCCTAACACTCATATATTTTAATCATCTTCAAAAATTGTTAAAATTACTATGTGTCATTGTGGAAGGATGGTTAGGAGCAATGTCATCAAAACCGGACCGGATCGGCCAGTTCAATCGGTTTAATCGTGAATCGGTGTCTGATCCGGTCCGATTTTAGTGACAAAATGGAGGTGATGTTGAACCGGGCAAAAAGCGATCGAACCGGAAAACCGGGTTCAATTATAAATTTGAAAGAAAAACCAAATTAAAGTGAAAATCTATTAAAATGGAAAGTTTTTTTTTTATAAAAGGAAAGTAATTGAAACTAATTAGGAAATACAAAATTGGAAATAAAAAATTATGGAAGGAAAATAAATAAGGAAAAAATGGAAACTAGAAATAGGAAAGGTATAGTAATAAATGAAAGATAAATAAAATAATAGGAAAGTTAACAATAAATTGAATAAAATAATTAACATGACTTATTCGTATAATACTAATAATATTAGTCATCATTATTTTTAAGTAAGTAATTTTTATAGAAGGAACATAATTGACAAAAATAAAAACTAAAATATGAAATAAGTGAGAGGAAATTTGATGGCGGTCAATATCCAGTTTTTGAATAAAAATTATAAAAACCACTCTTGTAGGAGATGAAAATTAATAATATTTATCGTGTTGACGTATTCTCACGAATACATATAATAGTTTAGATGTAAGAAATATTAATTTTTATATTCTCACATGGACAAAAAATTGATAAATNAAAATTAATAATATTTATCGTGTTGACGTATTCTCACGAATACATATAATAGTTTAGATGTAAGAAATATTAATTTTTATATTCTCACATGGACAAAAAATTGATAAATCATTATTTTTATATCTTCCTTGCATTAGAATTAATTTTCTGAACCTCTTTTTTTTCTTATTTACAATTTTTTATAATGATTTATCATATGAAAATTAATATTTGTTACAACTACACTATTATATGTATTCGTGAGAATACGTCAACACGATAAATATTATTACTTTTTATCTCCTACAAGAGTGGTTTTTATAATTTTTATTCAAAAAATGGATATCGACCGCCATCAAATTTCACGAGTACGTGCATCTTCCTCCCAAACTCTGATGGCTGCTGACCTTCGTTTTTTGATAAAAATTATTTACTTTTGCATGAGATGAAAACTAAAATATTCTATATGTTCATGTTATTCTCACATATGTATACAACAACATACACACAAGAAATATTAATGTTTGCATTCTCACACGGACAAAAAAATGATAAATCAAATTTGATAAAAATGGACCTTCGATGAACGTATTATAAAGTTGAAGGATCATTTAGTTACAAATTAAAATTAGGGGACTGTTTGGTTACAATTTAAAGTTAGGGGACCAAAATAGGAACCGAATAAAATTAAAGGACTATTCAAAAAATATTTAAATTCCACATCAATATTTTTAATTTTTATTTTTTACTTACGTGGTTTTACCACGTAGAGTGAAAATCGAAAAAACCTACTATCGTAGGTGAAGGGACTTTCGACGAGCAAGTTGCAAAGTTAAGAGACCAATTTGTTACAAACTAAATTTCGGGGACCAAAGTGGGATAAGAGCAAAGTTGATGGACTATACACGAAAATTACTTTAAAAAGGAAAAAAAAACATAAGACATGAAAATAAAATACTTCCAAGTAAAATAAAAAGAAAGTTAATAATAATTCGGATCAAAATAATTAATATAGAATTGTTAGTGTTATATAAATAATTATATGTCAACCATCATAATTTTTCTAAATATTTTTTTAAAATATAATAAATCATTAAAAAATAGTTCAACTCAAATCAAGATGAAAACACATTGTAAGAAGTGAAAGAAATTAAAATAAAAAAGAAAAAAAATAGAAACACTAGCAAAAATGAAAATACAAAGATAAAATAAATATAGGAAAATAATTGATAGGAAAATTTAAAAAAGGAGGTAAAAAGAAATAAAATAAAGTGAAATAAAAAATAAAAGTGATTCAAAGTAAACTAAATTAATAAGAGAGAGTTTTAACTAATTCAATTTGGAATGAGAAAGGTACGATGATAGCGACAGGTTCTAATTAACGAATAAATTTTCTTGACAAGCACAAGTGCAAAGATAAGCGAATTTGAGTAGACTAACAATGATTAAATAATTAATTCCTCAAACATATAATACTAATTATATATTGAGAGAACCAAGCATTAATATAAATCAGCGGGAGATGATAATAAAATTGTATTATATATTCTCTAATTCTCATCCGAATATTCTTGCCACCTAAATAATTCGGCAAGCTCTGAGCAAGTGAGCAATTGGATCAAGTTGAGATAGGTAGTCAATAATTGTTGTCAGCTATCTTCCTTCCTATTCAAATTTTAGGCGCTTAGTTTAACTATCCATTTATTCCATATATAACTCGAACTAGGAAGGAAGATAAATAGATAAATAAATAGTTGCATGGTATCATCTGCCAGCTGATCTGGTTCTGATAATTGGCACGGGTTCCACTGTGTTTACGGTGTAAGGAGGAAGTCAAGTTGAAGGATTTGCATGACCCACAACTCAACGCCCAGCTACAGTTCTCATCAACACATGCAGCACGATAGGGACCATCCACCACCGTTTTATTAATGAAGATGGCAGCTCTCACAAAATATATCCATTAGCTATACTATTCTCATATTATAAATAAAAGTTTCTACTCCTTAATGATTAATTGTTCACAAATTTTATTTGAATGTTTTTATTTGTTAAATTCTTAATAGTATTACTCTCAAAATTTCACTTTAAGATATATAAAAAAATAACCAAGAAAATAAGAAAAATAACAATAAAAAAATTGTATATCTTTTATTCATATGTTCTATATATAACTGAATCAAATTTCTAATCTTCTAAATTTGATTATAACATATTTACTATCCAATAGACAATATATCTCAACCATAATTATACTCAGTCGATAAGTTGATTATCCAATATATAGAGATTTGATCTCGAATAATTACAATCAGTTGATGAATTGGATATTTAATATGCAAAGATTTGACCTCATATGGTATATATATATCAATTGAATAATTACAATTAATTAGTGAGTTGAAATATTTGACCCTTATCTGATATCTGATATCTGATATGTAAATATTATTTTCGGATACTTAGCTTTTTGATATATATCAGGATCAAAATAAATTTATAATAATAAATAATTTTAAAAATATACTTTTGTATTGGGATATTTTAAATTAGTTTTCCTCGTTTTTTTTTTGTCTAAGCTTTGGTAACAATGAAGAATTTGATTTGTAAATTGATGGGAGCCATTCAGTTAACCTAAACTTTGATTTCAATCAGGTCAAACTCATTTTATTTCAAAACCGAAATAGAAACTAAAAGTGCCTTGGGAGTCCAAGTCCCACCAATAGGTCGCAAAGCACGACTCTTATGAATCTCAACAGCCGGAAAGGATTCAAAATTATGTGTCGCATACTAATTAATGTTCTACAATCAATAAAACCTTGTGCTCTCGAAAGGCCTTTGTTGGATGTCGGGACGAACATTAGAACCGATCCTAGTTCTTAACTTTTATAATTCTCGCATGTAGCAAGAATTATATTATGATTCCAGCTAGAGTCTTTAACTATTTTTTTTCCTTTTTCTTTTCTATTTTCTCGCTGATGTGTTTCTTTTCCTTCAACAATATTATTTATAAATTTTCTTTTCTAGTCCAAAACACTAGTAGTTGAAATAAATATGATTATTAATTATATAGAAAAGAGTATTTATGTGATTATAATTATAATAATTATAAATAATATTATTCATTAGTTTATTATGATCATCTTTGTAATATTTATTCAATTATCATTTAGTATCTTAGTAATTAAAATAAATGTGATATTTTTTAATAAAAATAAAGAACATATATTTTGAATTATGTTTCATTAAGCTAAAAATAAAATACTGATTATATATTGCAAATATTAACTATTATTTCTTTATTTGAACAAACTAGTGAGTTAATTAAGGTAAAAATAAAATATTAATTGGATATGCTAATTATTTTTTAGTCATTAAATTTTAATTATAACACTAAATAAATTGGTTTTTTAAGATTATTTTTAAATAAAAAATTATACCACATAGTATAATTTATTACTTTATTAGTCAAAATAAAAATAAGATTAATTTGACATTATTTCATGAATTAGTATGACATATTTTATTATATCATGTTAATCAATTTATAAATAATAATAACATATTTTCTCATTTAATCAAATAGATTAATTTTTTATTTTAAAATTTTATCCAAACACTCATTAAACTAAAATACTTAGTCTTTTTAATTTATTCATCTTTACACTTTTTCATTCGAATATTAAATTAAAATGTATTTATCTAATCAATTAGTTCTTGAAAAGTAATAAGAACATGCATCATTACATCAAATATCATCAACAATTAAGCAAGAACAAAAAGCTATGATTCTATTTGAATTGCAGTTGCTCAGCAGTAATTAATATTTTGGTGCTCTTGAGTGAAAAGTAGTTAGGAGGGATCAACATATAGAAAAGTTATATAATTGTAAAAAAATCATTTATCAGTATCTATTAGATTATGGTTAAAATTGCCCTTGGTCTAGTAATTATTAGCATAAAACTATTGAATAAATAAGTTTGGATTGTAACGTTTACAGGGATGGACCTCCCCCAAAGTTTTGGATTATTTGTGTAAATACCACATGTTTGATGGATAAAAAAAATTAAAATATAGTGTATTTATACACTTTGGCCCTCTCTCTCTTCCCCAAAATCCATCCCGTATCTATAATATGTTTCCTTGTTGAAGTGTTTAACTCTTGTTGGAAAAATGTTGAACTTAGAGGTGGAATTCCTTCTCAATGCTTAATTCTTGTAGTATTGAAATGTTTAGTAGATTCATTAATCCAGCCGAGAATACTATTGAAATGTAATTCAAAACATAGTCCACTTCAGCGTCAACATGACATAACTTATTTGTTTTTTTAAGAAAATATCAATTATCTTATTATGTAAGATTGTGTTAGTGGTGTTGTTAGCAGTGATAGTGATGTGTCTTATGTTCTATTAGTATTTATAGTGTTATATCCATGTTCTTTTTCACTTTTTTAAGCCACTATCTCCATATTCTTGCTTTGCATTTTCTCACATATGCCTATTTATATATAAGCCACTTTATTTTCATTTTTTTAAGAATCAATTGATATAATGATCTTCTTTTTATCCAATTATTTTTTAATTATGTTTTTGTAGAATTGTTTTTCTATTGTTTTTTTAATCTCTAACAAGTCTGGTATGCAAGCTAAGACACACTTTGTAACGCCCCCAAATCAGACCTTGTCACCTGGCAATAATCTTGACTTTGGAGACGCTACTACACAATATCATTACCCGTAGTTTGACCATTGACCGGTCAACTAAAGAGCCACATCATATAAATATAATATATGAAAATTAAACATCTCTGCTATATATAAAATACTCAGTCTGTTTCATCAATTCCAATAAAAGACTATAATCCAACAATAGACTATAACAGAATACTAAACAATAGAGTTCGTCATCCTCTCCATAACAAAATCACAAGACTTAATCTTAGGTCAGGATCATCTGCCATGTGCAAATATACCATCACGAGTTGCATCATCATCAACACCATCATCAGTACCTAGATATACTCAGGGCGTCCTACAAAATTGAATAAGCAGGAGAGATAAAACCTCCTGTGAGTTTTGACACTCAAT
>LTAE01014003.1:0-11894 GCA_001647135.1 Pontederia paniculata | reverse complement strand
ACTTTGGTCGTCCGCTCACTTCCCAATGAGATCTTCGAACGTCCGCCAAAGCTTTCTCTGACAGGTCTCGGACGTCCACTCATTTCCACTGGAACCTTCGGATGTTCATTCTCATCTCCTGACATTCTCCGGACATCCACTGACACCTCGCCAGATTCCTTGGACGTCAATTCCTTCTCCTATCAGATATCCTGGTCGATCGTTGCTTTGTCTCTTCAGCCTTCAGACGACGTCTTTCACATCATCGGTCGTCCGCTCATCCTGCGGTCGTCCGATCTCCAGCCTTTATCAGCTCTGACAAAAACCCTAGTCGCCCGCTTGTCTTCTATCTAAGACCTCGATCGACCTTTGTCTTCACCTGATGTCCATCGGTCGTTCGCACTTCTACACAAGAGCCTTCGAACGTCCACTCTAGCCTTGGCAATATTCTGATCGTCACTGTCTTCACTCTGAGCCCTTTGGACGCCCATTGCCTTCAACCTCAGATCTTCGATCGTTCTTTCTTAACCAACGGATGACCTTTTCTGCTTAGCCAAAAGCCTCCTTCGACTAAGTATTTTCATTGGGCATCCACTTCTCCTTGGACCGCCCGTTCTCCATCCTTTTGTCGTATGTGTGAAACTGTCGGTCACCCATTGCTCTTCATCGGGCGACTTCTCCTATTAAACCCTTCTCTTTGGTCGTCCTTTCTGTATCTTTGGTCGATCGATCAGCCTTTGACTCCTCTTCACAGACATTTGCCTTCAACATTGGTCGACCACTTCATATACTTTGGACGGCCACTGCACACATAGTGTTCTTATGATATGTCTTCAGTGTGCGTAGGTCGTCAGTTCATTAACTTCGATCGACCTATCACGCTCTGAACCTGAATATCCTGTGTTTCAAAAGTCAGCTCAACAAATTCATTAGTCCAAACTAAGTTCCCTCACAAATTTGTGATCATCAAAACAATCTCGGGATCCTAGATTCAACAAAGTCAAATAAGTTAGTTGCCAGAAATCAAAGACAAAGAAGAATTCCTAAATCTAATGAGAGGTTGTAACATGTGGGCAGTGAGATTGTAATCTTGAACTGCGTTAAGTATAAGCTTAAGTGACTTATAAGTAGAGTTTAATCAGGTCAGGATAGTACTGTTTGCAATGCATTTACAAAAATCTTATTTGATGAAAAATTTGGCTCGTTACTTATGTTGTGGTCTTCGCATTTGAAATTCATTCGTCTTAATCTTAATTCATTTACTTGAGGACAAGCAAAAGGTTCGTCAAGAGATATTTTATGTGTAACATCAAGTGCATGATATTTTGGTCTTTGAAGTTGTGTTTAAAACCATTTTGTGCCTTCTTTTGAGTTCGAGTATTTAATTTATACTTGATTTTCACTTTTTAGTGAACACGGCCTTATCACATGTATATTCTATCAATTCATGTATTTGAAACCAAATGATGCTGCTTTGTGCTCTTATTTTTAGGACTTAGGAGAAGAATGTATTTTCCACACCCTCACATTCGAGCAATCACAACAAAGCAGCTCATGTTAGAAAAGGATAGAATCACTGAGAAGCTGGAAATCCTGACAACTCATAATTGCTGAAAATTCGCAGAATTATGATAGCTCACTATTTTAACAAAAAGATTCTTTATGAAAACTTTCTAGAAGGCACCAAAGGACACGTGTTGAGCCAAGAAATGAGATATTTAAAGGAGAAAAACCTTATGAAAGATGAAGGCTCCCATTTTTGCAAGGCCCCCATTTGGGGAGGAGGGAGCGTTTGGATTAGAAGCACCATTGTAAGGAGAAAGGAAGAAGCAGTAGCTACGAATCTGAAACTAGAGAAGGGATCATCTCTAAACCTTATCTTTATATAGATTTGTTGTAACTAATGGGATAATTTTGTAGTTTCTAGGGGTGTTGAATAGGATTATATTTTGGTTTGCATGTGTTGAACTATTTTGAATTCCTATTTTTATGAACTTGTTTGATCGTGAACAGTTTTCTGGTTTTGATAAAATTAGATTCGAGCCAAAAGTTGTTTGTAGTTATTCCTTCTTGTTTCATGTTCGAGTTCATCAAAATATACATCTCGAGAGAAGGGCACTCATGGATTCGAATGATCACGGTTTTTGCGATTCCAACAATTGGGTTCTTAAGCTTTGATTTGTTGATGGATGTTCTTATGCTTTAACAGTTGTGAGGAACGTGCTTGCTCTATTTAAGGCCTAGAGTAATTGAAAGATGACCCATCTCCTTTTATTCACACATGATCGAGTAGCAAACCCCATCATTGGGTTCTGCGGACATGTGATACATGGGTCATATGTCGAGAGGCCCTCGGCCTAGGGAAGTTGTTAGATCCATCTTAGGTAGGTTTCGAGCCTTTTTCTCAATCTTCAATGCTAAATGGCTAGGAGATAGTGATTAAGGTTCCTTCAAAAGAAGTCAATGGTTCCTCTCATCATTAGAATCCATTATAATATATAAGACCCTGTGCAATAATGATAATCCAAATCCGAATATCCACTATGCATGACTAACTCTAGAGTTTCTTATATTATTGCATTCCTAATTTTTTCCTAGTTGTGATTACTATATGTTCTATTTTTGAAACCTTTTGAAAAAACATGAATTATAATGAGTTGATACTCTTTTTTTTCTTTTTAGCTCTTCACCATCATTTTCTTTAGGATTAGTTGTTAAATTAGATTAGGGTGATTATTTCTCTATAATTGCTTTAGCTTCCCTTTGGATTCGATACCTGAAGTATTGTAATATATCTATGTGCACTTGCAACATCATTGTATTGTCTTAGGTTTAAAACTGATGGTCTGTTGTTTGTCACTACTCCGCACATGAAATGTCACAATCCTATTCGTGTATATGCACATGAATCTGATTTTGATTAAACACTAGCCACCACACATCACATAGTATCTATCTCAACCTTCATAGATTGAACAAAGTTCTCAAACGAAGAAGGAAGAGAAACTAACAAAAGTATCGCAGCATCTTCATATCAATGTTTCTTAACACTATCAATAGATATTTAGTTGGTCAAGCTATTCCTTCAAAGAAGTACATTCTTGCATGCAGAGGGCGAACACGTGTTGCTTCAATAGCGACTTGTTTGGTCAGGGACTTCATCATATAGAAACTTTTAAGTTTCAACCACAAACCAACCGTTGTTTCTTCATCAACAACTTTATATCACCTCTTCCATCAGACACAGCATGATCTTTGAGTATGTCTTCTCCTCTGACATCAACTCTTCGAGATTGATCTCCTTTGATTTACCCTTCGAATTGGTCTCTTTTGATTCAACCTTCATAAGTGGTGCTCAGCTCCCATGTGGTTTTAGAAGCACACGCATCTTGATTTGTCATAACTTGAAACTATCTTGCCCAATGAATTTTTTATCTACAAATTTTTGAATGTCATCTTTTCACCTGATTTCAGACCGCCAATGACTCTTAAGGTTCTGCTACAAATTTATTATGAGAAATAAATGAGAGAGAATAAGAACCCACACGTATAAGATATAATATTTAACGAGGTTCACCCTTAACTACACTACATCCTCGGGCGTCGATAGAGCTCTCTCTTTATATTTTTTAATTTAAAAGAGTTTTACATTTGATAAAATGTTGAAATATTATTAATATGATATTATGACCTCAAATTATGGGGTTAATTGACCATGTAGGTCCTTAACTTAGATGGAGATGATGGTTATGACAGGATGCATATGCAATGGTGCAAGTGATGCTATGACTGCTAGGTGTATGGTGCAAAGAGATGGTAGTGTAGAGCGGCATGGAGGCAGACGTTGAGGACGATGGAGGGTTTTTGGTGGGGCGACACAACAATAGGGGCAATGGCAGTAGATCTAGTCAAAGCTGAAGTGGGAGATATACAACTGCGCAGTATGATGAGGAGGCAAAGGTGGCATACGTACGGTGGCATGAAGGTCTTCGAGCGCGGCAAGACAGATGTGCGGCTAGGCGATGCATGATAGAAGGTGACATTGTGGTTTCTAGACCACAAAATATGATGGTTCTTTAGATAAAAACTTTGATGCATTGTGGAGCCAATTGCATAGAGGTGTTGATCGACTTCGTGTGATGCGCTAGTAGCTTCGAGCAATGGTGATAATGTTCAGTGTCGACAATGGTATGATGGTGTGGAGTCGACTTTGAAGAAGAGTTAATGGTGTTGATCAGGATGTCGTAGGGAATAGAGGAGTTGGCTATTGGCAAGTGGTTAGGTCGCAATGGTTTGGTATCACAGTGAGATAGCAAGGTTATCTAGTTCGAGAGGTTAGTAGATTTATTTTTCCTCTTGTAAACTCATCATACGATCATATCGTGAATTCGTAAGTTTATGTTCCAAATAAATTCAATCATAAATAATAATATGCATCACAATATCAAATTATGAACTTATTTAAGATTTGTAAATATTAAATACTCAATATATTTCATTAATACGACAAATTGTGAAGTAATAAATCTAAGTATTATTACAAACTAAAAAATACTACCTAACTAACAATAACTGAAAATGATTAAGTTGAAAAAAATATAAAATGCATTAAAATTAGCTAAAATGAATTTTCTAATATTAAATATTTATAAGCACTTTACTTGTAAGCTTCATTCTTAACTATCAATAAGCTAGTTACCAAAAGTTTAATGATTTCTTAAACAAATTAAAAAGTTATATGTATTTATATAGAATTGTACAAACTTGTATAGAATTATAGACTCGTGTAAACTCTATAAGAATCTATAAAATCTTACAACATAATTAAACTAATTTATGAGTAAAATCTAAGAGCCTAACTCATGTAAGATTATACATCGAATTGACTCATTTTATATATGTAAACTCTTAAGTTCATAAAAGTTTAAAGAGTTGACTCTAAAGTTTAACAACTTTGCGGGAGAGCAGCAACATTGATGGTCGTGGTGTCAGACGAAAACTGCATCGGGATCAGGTCCAAAAGGTGATGATAGTTGTAGAGACGTGCGATGATGGTGGTGATGTTGAGCAATGGTGGCGAATGACGAGGACATCTACATGGCGAACACAAGAGGTTTTCTTTTTCTTTCTTTTTGTGGACGTGAGGCATAGGATTGTGATTAGATAGATTGGATGAAGAGTTGGATGCTTGATCGATAGACAAGTGGGAAGGATTTAGGGTTTTTGAAGAAGATGCAAGATCCAGACCATTTGATTGGCTTTGCTCTAATATTAAATGATGAAGATATATTAAGTTAACATATGTTTAAAGACTAAACAAAATTATCAGCCTAAGGGAGAAATAAATCAAATCAGAATTGTTTATTGATTCAAGTGTATGAGTTTGTTTGGTTGAGGTTGAAAAGAGGATAAATAAGAGGAAAGAAAAAGAAATGTTTGATTGCATTTTCAATGAAGGAGAATGGAGATTAATATCCTCTCCATTTACTTTTATTTCCTTTTAATTGTACATTTTCTTTCAACCCTAAAATGAGGTGGAAAGAAGGGGAAAATGAATTTAAAATATATTTCTATTTTAATCTTATTTAATAAGCTATATAAATTTATATATAAAGATATATTCATTTAAATAAAATTATCATTTAGTTTAATTTCTTTATGTCATTCAAACAGAATTAACTCTTTCATCTTCATTCTCTTTCTCTAATTTTTCTTTCCTCCATTATCTTTCCTCTCATTAATAATTATTGAACCAAACTGACTTAAGTTTCAATACAATCAGAATAGCTTATCTAATCATAACATAATATCTAATATAAGGTAAACTACTTAAAAGAACAAAAGACCAATGACTATGGGCAAAAAAAACATATAATAATATTTTTGTATTACATCACTCTTCTTTTTAATAAACCAAAAAGTATTTGCTAGAAAAACGTTACGAGTAAGAGGTTTGATTCAAAAAGCATGAGATCAAAAGAGATAGGGACTTATGATTTAAGTGGTTATTGATTGATTAATTTTCAATGGGTTAAATCTTGAAACAAAGTCTTCGATTTTGTTTGTTTCTGAAAATAAATTGGCAAGAACTTTTTTTTAGGAATGTAAATTTTAAAATATTTATCTTCAGATGTTTCATTCGATTTTGAAATTCCAATATAAATCAAAATAATGAGAATATAAAATAAGAAGACTTGTGAGAGTTCAATTTTAAAAGTTTAATCTATATTTTTCATACCAATCTATTTTGTGCTGAAATTGAGGAAAATTCATATTCGTCAAAAAAATAACTTATAAAAACAAATCCGTTGAGAGACATTTAATTATGCGATATGCACTTATGAATTCACCATTAACATATACCTAATGGCTACTGATTGTACCATTCAATCTCACTCGCATGCACCTTAAATGTTGAATTTAGATTCAACATGAATGCATAGATTCGGAATTGCATTTGCCTTATTCCATTTATAAATAGGATAAGCACAATCTTTCAGTTGTAAACAAAATCTTATTTTAATATTTTTTCTAGTAAATTTTATTATTTTAATCTTCTTGAGAGTAAATCCATAAGGTTGACAAGAGACTTGATTGCCCCCGACTCGATTCTGATTGGGTCTCAAACAACCCAAACCTAGTAACGACTCGGTAGGGGTGAGCAAAATCGGGTTCCGGACCAGGTCAACGATCCAATTTTGGTCGGTTCTCAAGAAATGAGACCCAAATCCGGATCCGGTCCTGGCTGAGTCCGGAAACGGGTCGTCCTAGTTTAATCGGAAATAAAACCGGGACAACCTGGTTGATCCGATTTTATTTTTTTATTATATGAAAATAAATTTAAAATTTCTAATATTTATTTATATTAATTATTAATAACTATACACTCCTTTTTTTATTATGCATTAGCAATAAAATCAAGTTATATGTTAAATATTTTTAAAAAAAGTTATAATATAAATATAAATATTACATACATATATAATTTATAATATATTTATATATTGTAATACAAGAGAACCGGGTCGGAGATAAATTTGAATTTCTTAAACTCAAACCCGGTCCTGACTCGGATCGGGTCGGGTTTCCGAGTTATCAGACCCGGTTATGTTTTAGACCGGGAATATTTCCGAAAATCCGAGTCGAATCGGACCGAGATAATCGGGTCGGTTCGGGTCATGCTCACCCCTACGGCTAGGTCCGAGATCAGATCGTCCCAAATTAATCGAGAATAAAATCGAACAACCCGATTATCCCAATTTTATTTTATTATATTAAAATAAATTTAAAAATTATAATAATTATAAATATTAATTATTAGTAACTAAAAACTTTTTTTAATTATGCATTAGTAATAAAATCAATTTATATATTAAATATTCAAAAGAAAAGTTATAGCAAATATTACATACATATATATATTTTATAATATATTTATATATTATAATATAAGATAATCGGATTGGGACTAAATTCGAATTTCTTGAACCCGAACCCAGTCTCGACTCAGATCGACGGTTCTTGAGTAATCAAACTCAAATATAAATCGAACGGAAAACTTTTTCAAAAAACCGAATCAAATCAGATCAAAATGATTGGGCCGATCTGGATCATGCTCAATTCAAACTTAGCCAATATACACTATACAGTTACCAAGTCCGTAAAATCAAGAATTAACAAACCATTAAATCCTTCATTCTAGTATATGCATACTTTCATATTGCAACCCATGTTCTGCTTTATGTGACCTGCAATGGTAGGGCTCGAATATCTCCTCTGTCCATCAGCATTAGCAATTCATACATTATAGACTTTTTCTTTGGGTCTAAAGATAAAACCTCACCGGTTTTCAAAACTGCTGACTAATTCAATGTTCAGATGAGTGCGACGAAGGTAAATCCTAATTAAAATGATCTCTCTGAGAATCGAACTCGAGACTACTAACACCCGTCCTCTCGGGAGCACAGTCCGTTAACCAACTGTGACAACCATCTTGATGACTTTTTTTTAAGAGCCTAAAGCATGTCATTCATCGTCTCTATACTGAGATCATATAGACTGGATAATAGCTATGCATGTTGCACACTCTTCAAAACTACTCGGAAAGTTTGAATCCAGATTATACTACGCTTCCGCGTATAGGGTATAGTAATGCCATTGGGAAAAAAGAAAAACCTTGGCTGAAAACGTCTCGATTAGTAACACGTGAGACGACACACTCTCGAAATACTATGATGGCAAAGAAAAGATTACAAACAATTTTGGGAGGACAGGCATAAGGTAACAACGAGCTTTATCATTTCACTTGCTACCACAGTCGCAGCAATACTGGAAAATTAAGACAAAGGGAACAAAAGGACCCATGTTCTAGTATTCCAGATCCAGCGAAATTGAAAGAAAAGACGCTTGGTAAACATAGATAATCGGCAATCTGAACTAGATAAAAATCATAAAGAACGGCAGATAAGACCAATTTTTCTCAGTTACATCTATTCATCAGGCTTGGATGATTCTTTGATCTCATCTACACCATCATCCTGTAAATAGCAAGTAAATTAGCAGTTTATAGAATTTATTAGCTGAAACACTGAATAAAGTATAATTTCAATGAAAGTAGATAAAACACCTGCATGTCTGAGGTCCACAATGTAAGATTGTCCCGGAGAAGCTGCATGATCAGTGTGCTATCCTTGTATGACTCCTCACCAAGAGTATCAAGCTCAGCAATAGCCTCATCGAAAGCCTGTCAGATAATAGAGGATGAAAAGGGTACTCATAAAAGCAAGATGGAGATAATTCACTGAAGTTAGCATTCTCATTCAATCAAATAAAAATAACCCAGTTGCATTTTGCCAATTACAGAAAAAACAAAAACATTTAAAGAAGCAGACAAGCATAGCACCGTTCTTTCAACACAAATAAGACATGCAATTAAAAATTTCTATTTGAGGGAGAATACGTTCAGATTTGGATACAAATGAATCATGACCCATATCTAAACAATAGAAAAGAATAGTGTTATGAACCCCTGTAGTCTATGGTCTTTAGTTATGGGCCTTTAGCATAAGCTCTTTAGTTTAGGCCTTTTAATTAGTTTCCCTTTTATTAGATTTTCATTTTACGATTACATGGGGTGTTTTGCAATTTTATATAAACTCTCATATGATTGTATTAGAACTTATGATTGAATGATTGAAAATTATTCTCTAGTTATTTCACAAATTTTAAAAGAATAACTTAGTTTAGAGTTTAAGAGTAGTTTCTAACCTAGCAGATCTCGATCACATATTTCATTATATTGTCTAATGTAATTACGAGGGAATACCTCATGGTCAGAACCACAGATGCTGACAAATAAAAAACCCGTGTATGACGAGCCAATTATAACCAACATGATTCCTGAAACCTCAGTAGCCAACTAACAGAGTACATGACTTTGAAGAAAACACATACGACCCTTTGATTATAACCAAACATGATGTCTTAAAAGTCAGTACCATGTCTGGAATCACACTGTAATATGTATTTCCAGGGATATCAGTTTCTTTCTTAACTAATGGCAAAATATTGTTCATAACAAGTCAGAATCAGGTGAACTGATAAGAAAACATGCTGCTAAAACACAGAAGAAGATCCTTCAGTGAGTAGTACCAACCACTGCCCCTAAAACCCCCTGTAAGCGGGTTTGTAGTATTTATAAAAATAGACTGATCAAATTGTCTCAGACTAATAGAAGACATCTTCAGCAACCTCAATCATTTTACACGCTTCTAGTTACTAATTCAGAGTAGTAGCTGCACTTATAGATTATGCCAACTGATTTTTCATCGTTCTTTGGCTTGTTTTTTACTTCTTTAGTTTTCTTCTTGATGCTAAGGTAAGCATTTTAGGTGAAACACAGGATTTGATCCTTGGTCATCGACTCAATCAACATTTTTACCATCTGAACTTACAAGGTCTCTTCAAATTTGCAGATTTTCAGACACAAGAAATAGAAAGCAGAAAAGAAATGTTTCGATCTAATGAATCCAGGAGAAAAATGAAGAGCTACAATATAATTTCTATGAGCTACTGTAAACAGTCCCAAGGTCATCAATTGAACGATGTAGTATAACAGATTTCTGGATCTAAATATGATGACTGCTCACCTGCTTAGCGAGATCACATGCCTTGTCCGGTGAGTTCAAGATCTCGTAATAGAACACCGAGAAGTTGAGCGCCAGCCCCAGCCTTATTGGATGCGTTGGTGCCAACTCCTTCAACGCGATATCCTGCAAAATCCCAATTCTATTAGCTACTTAGCTCAAGCCAGGATCATTAACTCTCAATCCCAAGTCAAATCACAAATAACAAACCCAGGGATCCGTCGATCTAAGAAGAAACCCTAAAAAATGGAAAGATGAACAACCTGTGCGTCCTTGTAGGCTCCGTGCGTACTCTCGGCAGCGGCCTTGCGATCGGCGCCGGCCTTGAATTCGGCGAGGTAGCGGTGATAATCTCCTTTCATCTTGAGGTAGAAGACCTTGGAATCCGTCGCCGCCGCGGCGGGGACGAGGCGCACGTCGAGGAGGCGGAGGATGCCGTCACAAATGTTGGCAAGTTCGGACTCGATGCGGGTGCGGTAGTTGCGGGCGGCGGCGGCGTGGTCGGCGTTGCCGCGCGCCTCCTCCTTCTGCTCGATGGAGGAGACGATGCGCCAGGATGCGCGGCGGGCGCCGATCACGTTCTTGTACGCCACGGAGAGGAGGTTGCGCTCCTCCACCGTGAGCTCGTCGCCGTCGGGCACAGCGCTCGCGACCTTCTCCATGAACTCCACCATCTCCTCGTACCGCTCCGCCTGCTCCGCCAGCTTGGCCAGGTAAACGTTCTCCTCCCTCGCCATCGTCAGAGTAGATCTCGATCGCCGGAGAGGACCAACGAAAGGAAGGAAGAAAGAAAGGGGGCAAAAGAGAACGGAAGATTTCGGATGAGGACGGAGGTTGTAATTATTAATTAATTAATTTTATTAAAGAGGTGGAAATGGTGGAAGTTACCATAGTTAAAAGATTTAATTATGTTCTCAAATGGTGGTTAAAATGGTGGATGAGAGATTTCTTCTTATTATTATTTTTTACTTTTTTTACATTTTACTTTTCACACGCGGCTACGGCGGATAAGAATTAAGACTGACGACGACGGCCCTCTCGGTCTTGTCCGGAACACTCCGCATAGTAACTGTAAGCGGACAGACAACGTTGTACCTATTTTTATGGAGAAAATAATTGTGGGCAAATTCATTTTCTATTTCTTAACTTCTAATATTTTCTCACTCATCTTATTCATATAGGCTCTTTTATTATTCTTGACCATCTCCTAATTTGATGATAGGTCTTTTCTATCTACAATTTTGTGTAGAAAATTATACTAAAATTTGTAGGATTTAGATGGCACCAAGAGGGGATGAATTGGTGTATAAAATTTTAGTCACTTATATTATGCTAGATTTGTTCGAGTATGTTTAGCGGAAGTATATAAGTGCAAAGGCCGAATAGATAAGAGTGAGAGAGAGAGTAGAGAAAACAAACAAGCACACAAACACAAGGTTTGTTGACGAGGTTATTTCAGCTAAGCTCCAGGCCTACGTCCTCGCTCCGGTCTTTTCACATTTCAAATCTCCGGAGATCACTAACTCCTTCTTCAAGGGCGAAGGCTCCCTTACAAACTTCTCCTTTCTTGCACGAGGACAAGGAGACAACATCTTACAAATCTCAAGAACCTTTCTATCCTGGATTCTTCACTCGAATCACAGAAGGGGAACTAAGGCTTTCTATCACTCAAAGCACTCGCTCAGTATTTTGCCAAAGTTATTTTCCAAGATTCTTGCGATTACAATATATACTATACACTAAAGATCTAATTCTCTCTCTCTCAGAAAA
>LTAE01014002.1:0-11894 GCA_001647135.1 Pontederia paniculata | reverse complement strand
ACGTTGTTCGAGGGGGAAAGATGCTATATAGAAAATATTGTACATCACATAACTTTCTTACTTAGAGAGTGGGGCTTTGGCTGAGTGTCCCTTTTGTTTTTTGGGAGAGTCTTTTTGGCACTACTCTCCATTTCATACATGTAAATTTCTCGCTTTTTACATCAGTATAAATGGGTGACTACCAACTGGTGTAGTCACCTTTCCCCTTTTCAAAAAAAAAAAGGCTTAGTCCAGGGCAACCGATCCCCTCCGTCATCTCACTGAAGCCATCCGGAAGCATCACTTGGAGATCGTGGATAGAACAGGACGGTGCTGTTCAAACCACCACCACCACCACCCCAATCAGAACAGTTTTCTTCCAGGGAATTCCACTCCATTTGCGCTGCAAACAGGTCTTGGAGGCCATCACGGCGCCTTTCGGTCAAGTCGACGGAGATACCGGTCATGGGGTCAGCAGACCTAACTCCGTCGCCTGGTACATGCCTCCCTCCGACGGTGACCCTATGTGCTGGTGCTAGCCGCTACTTCATCAAGATCCACTCACCGTTATTGGAGAAGAGAATATGGGCCAGCGTTGTTGCCAGCAGCAGCATCATCGCGATAGGCAGCAGCCGAACACATGAGAGTACGGTGAAGGTCGTACCAGCAGTTGCAGCAGTGACGACCATACCACCTCGGATGCCAGCTGTTGAAACACCTCATCAGGATGGTACAGCAACTGCTCCTGCAGGAACCACCATGCCAATATCACCTGTCCACACCCTCCACAACCCTAGCCACCTCTCTATCGCCCACCCCAACACCAACAGCAACAAAACTGCACCCATATCCTTGGGTTCAGGTCCGCCACCAGCCTACATGGCCAGCCCCCAACACTCCTGGACTTGAGCCTAAACCCCAATCAAACTCGAACCCAACCTCCCAAACATCCATCAAGGTCGAGTCCACACCCACCCATGAATCCAATCTTCTTGAGCCAGTCCATCCATTCCGAACCTAAGTCTAGCCCTGACAAGCCTCAGCCTGAGCCCGCCCTCCCTGAACTTGGATGCCATGATCCTGTACCGGAGCATGATCCTGCCGCATTTGAGCCTGAGGCCGAGCTCAATTCTTCCCACGACCATACTCCACTGAGCCAGTGCCCGACGCTGCACTATTGTCGTCGCCACTGCCGCCAAGGGACAAGGAGATTCGAGCTTTCATTTACCACACCCGGCGGCGAGATGGCACCCCAACCTACAGATGAAGACCAGCACGACCTTGATGCCCCTGTGGCAGCATCGGGGTCCTCTTTGCTCGCGGGCCGCGCGGATGAGGATGTTCGAATAGTAGCGACGACGGGCTCTTTCAGAGTGCACCGGAGTAGGTCCCATAGTGGCACCCAGATGTACGCGTTCCATGACCAGGGGGGTCACTAGTTCCCTCATGAAGGTACTTTCATGGAATATGCACGGCCTCGGTGAGGCCGAGAGGCGTATTTCACTGGGTCGATACCTCCGATCGTGGGGACCTGACGTCGTATTGCTTCAAGAGACGAATCTCATAGAGTGTGACGACCAGACATGGAGGCAGGTTGGTGGAGCAGGGCTTGCCGGTCACATCACCTTGGGATCCGTAGGCCGCTCCGGAGGTTGCATCATCGGATGGCGGTCGAACTGTTTTGATGTCGTTGACTCGTGGACGGTCCATCTCGATGCATGCACGACAGAGAGCAGATGGATGTCAGTACCTCATCTCATGTGTTTATGGCCCACTTACAGCATCTATGAGGTGCACATTGTGGGAGGAGCTTAGCAGAGCACGTGCACATCTTCCTCCAGCTAAGTGGTTGATTGGCGGCGACTTCAATGTTACGTTAAACATTGACGACCATCCAATTGCAAGACGAGGAAGGGACACCGGAGTGGAGGAATTCCAGGACTTCATTGACTCACAGTCGCTGGTGGATTTCCCACCTACGAACTATAGATTCACGTGGAGGAGCTCGTCAACAGCGCAGTCATGACTCGACAGTTTCCTTGGCTCGCTAGAGCTGGCAGAGGCACATCAGTTGGCAGACGTACAGGCTATGGAGAGACCATTCTCGGATCACACTCCACTCATGTGGCGATCCAATGAGGGTCCTCCCCCAGGATCATACTTCAGATTTTAGCGGTCTTGGCTCCTACAGGAGGGATTCAAACACCTTGTGGCCGAGCAGTGGGTCGCCACCCCAGCATTAAATTCGGCAGCCAAGACACTACCCACTAGGCTAGCCGCACTTCGGAACTTCCTTAAGAGATGGAGGAGACAGGTACGGGAGGATAGGGAGAGACGAAGAGTTGAGGCCCTCGCAGCGATCTCCCGATTGGACCAGGTGGAGGACACCTGGGACCTGACCACCCAAGAGGTGATGAGAGGAGGCGACATCAAGAGGTCGTTCAGTACAAGGATAGGAAGGTGGAGATCCAAAGGAGGCAACGCTCTCGTCAGACATGGATTCGGGAGGGTGACGCCAACACCAGATTCTTTCACCACTATGCAGGAGTCGATCTAATCACATTGATAGGATCGGGGTCCACGGGACGCAGGTCACAGGCCATGCTCAGATTCGGACAGTCATAGCAGGATACTTCCAGGAGGCCTCGAAGAGACTGCCCCCACCTAGGTGGAGGTGGTTGTATCGGGGCCTCCCCCGATTATCTAATGAACAGGTTTCTTCTTTGTCGCAGGTCATCACGGTGGCAGAGGTCATGCAAGCATTGAAGGATCTGAACAGTGAAGGCTCTCTTGGGCTGATGGTTTTCTTGTGTTTTTCTACGAGGAGTTCTGGTCCCTCTTGAGAGGGGATGTGATGGCAGTCATCCAGGAGTTCACCTGAGGAAATAGGGGATTTGAGCGCTCAATCGCTTCCTTCTGTTCATGCTGCCCAAACGCACACATGCGAAGGACATTGGGGACTATCGACCGATTGCTTTATCCAATGCCATCTACCTTATTGTGGCTAGGACCTTGGCAAACAGGTTGAGAGAGGTCCCAGACGGCCTGGTCCACCCGGTACAATCAGCTTTCAACAGGGGTCGATCCATTACCGACAGTTACATCATCGCCTCAGAGATCATAGCATCATGGAGACGCATGGGGCGACGAGGGCTCCTTTGGAAGGTCGACTTCTCCAAGGCCTACGATTCAGTCTCATGGTCTTTCCTATGGCACTCCCTGTAGGCACGCGGCTTCCCTCCGATTTGGATCTCATGGATGAAGAGATGCATCTCCACAGCTTCATTCTCGGTCATGGTCAATGGGCAGCCGGCAGGCGGGTGGGTACAATCTCAACGGGGGTCCGGCAAGGATGCCCGCTGGTGCCAATGCTATTTGTGCTTGCAGTTGATGTCTTGGCAAGGTGTACGTTCGCAGCATGTCATGCTGGCATCATTAGAGGATTCTCTCCGGGTCAGGACAGAGGCAGCCTGGTACCCCTCCTACAGTACGCAGATGACATACTGTTCTTCATTGAGGGCTCACAGTCAAAGGCGCGACGGACAGCCATTTTGGTGGAGTTGTTCGGGATGGCTTCAGGACTATAGATAAACCATGTAAAATCATCATTCATTCCTTTTGGCATGGGGACAGAGGAGGCTACACATTGTGCGGAGGAGCTACGCACGCCTATAGGCACATTGTCGATTACATATTTGGGTATACCACTGTCGGATCGATATATTGGGTCTCGTAGTTGGACCCCAGTCATCGAGCGCATGGAGCACAGGTTACATGGTTGGAGCTCGCAACTCCTAATCCAGGGAGGTCGATTGGTCCTTCTGAAATCCATATTGTCATCACTTCCCACATATTGTCGGTTCTTCGGATGCCAGCATTGGTGGAGAGACGCATCGATTCTCTACGGAGCAGATTTTTGTGGCGTGGCTGCAGCACAAAGAGAGCCTCCATACACTTAGTAGCTTGGAGGGAGGTATGTCGCCCAGTTTCTGATGGAGGATTAGGGATCCGGGATCTCCGTCGGACCAATTGCACTCTGCTTGCACGTTGGGTCGGGCGGATTATGGGCACCGGCGGTGACCTGTGGAGTACAGTCTTTTTTGCATGCTATGGCAGGGATATGTCATGGGAGTCTCGGCCGACACTTTTTAGGGGCTCCTCACCCTTCTAGCGTGGAGTCGCTGCGATCATTCCCATGATGAGGCCGCACTTCTATGCGTCCCTCGGATCCGAGACAGAGTTTAGATTTTGGGAACATGATTGGTTACTTGGAGAAACATTGGCCACGGCCTTTCCTAGACTGGCAGCACTAGCGACGGATCGATATGCATTAATCTCCGACTACTGGTCACCTATGGACGACCCTGGTGACGGCACATGGACCCCGCTATTTCGACGAGGTCTGTCAGCTCAGAGGTTTGAGTTGCTACTACTTTTGGATCGTATCTCGAGACACCGCCCAGACCGTTCTAAGGGAGATGATTGGACATGGATCTCTGGTCAGTACCCATTGCGTGGTTTATATAGACAGCTACTCCCAGGTAGTACACTTTCGGAGACGGTCAGAACAGACTGTCTCAGTATCCAGCGTTCTCGCACACCCTTTAAAGTAAGGATCTTCGCTTGGCTATTGAGGAGGGGTCGACTCATCACTAGACCCTACAGAGCTAGGTGGGCTCTACATACGGATACCATCTGTGCCTTGTGTGGACTGGACGTAAATGACATAAGCCACTTGTTTTTTGCATGCAGCATAGCCAGAGAGGTGTGGCGACGCATTGGGTGCATGACTTTTGATTTATCACATGCAAACAGTTTTTGGAGCTCCCTTAGAGCGCCCAGCGCACGCCAATGCCAGGAGCGGTGACGCATTGTGGGGATAGCCCTTGCCATTATCTGGGGGATATGGCTACAACGCAATCGCACCATTTTCAGGGGAAAGAGGTGTTATGTTGAGAACATTGTACATCATACCCTTTTTTTCATTAGAGAGTGGGACTTGAATAGTCTTTTGTAAGGGTGCCCACACCCCTTAGACATAGTGAACTTTTCATCATTTTCTTCCTTTACTTGTAAAGTTATAGTTTTCAAGTTTAATATACATGGATAATTACCGATCTGTGTAATTATCCTTTCCTTCCTCAAAGAAAAATATCTAGACTTGAGAAGCAACTTTCGGTTTTTGGAGGATGCTTAGGCCTTTAATGAGTCCCTTTCAACAATCTTCCCAAGGCTATATGCGATAACTCAAAATCGACAAGAAGTTGTGGCCAACTTATGGTCTAGTCGCTCTTATCTAATTGGGTATGGACATCTCTTGTTAACACAACTTTATCTGTGCAGTATATTGGCTGCTAGACTAGGAAAATCAGCTAGAGAATGTTGAAATACGGTTTGGCTGCAACACTATATGGCAGCTAAAGGTTCCACTTCGCATCAAATTTTTGGCATGGCTTTTTAGACGACAATGATTACGTACCAGAACATATATATCAAGGTGGGTTCAAACGATGGACATTTCGTTCATCATGTGTGCCGATGTAGGTAAGGATTTTGATCACAATTTTTCAAGTAAATTACACAAACGATTATCCAACTTTTGCTCGTTCTCAGGATGGTCAATGAACTTCTCTTTGTAACCACATGATCATTGAACTTGAAAAATTTTACAAGCTCGGTCATTTTGACTGGCTACCGCCGGTTTCCAAGTTAAAATGCTTATGTGGATGTCACTTACCATTTTTCTCTCTGACACATCATTAGTACCTCTTACATGACAAAAATATATTAATAAAATAATAAGATTAAAAAAAATTAAAAAATTAAAAAAGGGGCAGCAGCCCTTGCTGAGGGGCTGCCGCACCTTGTTGGAGGCTCTCTCCCTCGTCGCCGGCGAGGGATAGAAAAAGGGGTCGCGCAGAGAGAGCAGGGGGGTCGTCGCCCCCTCCTCCTCTTTCCTCTATAGTCTTCTTTTATTTTGGCGACGAGAGAGAGGGAGAGAGGGGGCCGCCGCCCCACTCCTTTTTCCTCTGCAATTTTTTTTAAATTATTTTATTAATTTATTTTTGCCACGTATAGAGTGTTGATGTGCAGGAGAGATGTATGTGTGGAGGAGAGAGAAATGCGTGTGTGGTAGCCACATGGGAAGGTTAATTAGAAAATCGAAGATAGCCTGTCAATATGAACCGTATGTGAAAGATTTTACAAGTTAGATAACAATCTTGTTACAAAGTTAAGTTTAGTGACCATATTGGTATAACAAGTAAAGTTGGGTGACGTTTGTGTAATTTATTCTCCGTATTTCTCATGCCCTATGGCGCATAAGGTAAGGCTGGCATCAGGCCGTGATTGGATTAATACTACTTCTAGCTTGCATGTTTGGAGGACTTTTAAAATGGACGGACATGAGCAACGTACAATCTATGTATCAAAACAGTGTCAAGCAACACCTTTGCCTTCTTGTGAGCCATTTGGATGCAAAGAAATGGAATTATATTCAAGGCACAAAGATGCTATGTGGAGAACATAATTTTAATGACACAACACTTAATGCATCAATGGAAAGAGATTGGATTATAATATGTTGTAAACAATTAGTTGTGTAATATATAATATAAAATATATCAATAAAGATAGATCATTGCAATTCTTGGCAATCATCATTTTCATTCTAAAAAAGAACTCCATAATTGCATATCTAGACGATGAGACGTGGAGTCATTGGCATACCAATGGCTATGTGGTTGCAAAGGGACAACATTTTTTTCGGTAATAAAAAAAATGTTGTTCCTTTGCAACAACATTTTTGGAAGGTAATATTGTTACGTGGATCACATTATAGTGCATGCTAAACATCAATGTTTTACACTAGAACACATTTGTGACATGCTCTAGAACATCAATGTTTCTTTTTGTAAATCTTTTTCGAATATTTTGGAGATTATTAGATTACTAACGCCTTGCTAGTCATCTTTTCACTTTAAAAAACTAAATAAAAGGAGAACAAACAACTAAAAGCCTAAACTAAAGAGCAAAGACTCATGGGCAAAAGGTCCTTAAATAGACACCAGAGGCTAGATGTTGAAGGCCCAGAGTACCTAGTTGTGCTAGATCAACAGCCCTATGCAGCCCCTTTTGGGATTGATTCCAGCGACAGTTCAGATTATGACTAATCAACAAAGAAATGGTGATGACACAATGTTTCTTCCAAGAAATCCATATCACAAGGACCAATGTAAAGATTCCTAGAAGGAAAATAAATCAACATAATCATAGTCCTCAGAGAAACCCACCTTCAAAAGAAGGTCCTTTCACCCAACATGCCAATGAAACAAAACAATCTCTAAAGCTATCACAACATAGTCAATGATGTCTTTTTTTAGAGAAAGAAGGATGTCAGTCATCCATTTTATTAAGTATTTTCTATATATGTGTAAAACTATACAAGAGATCAGTTCAATTTCGATTCTCCAGCTCCCGGAGCATTGCCCTCCTCATTTGTACTATATTTTCGTTATATGCTCTTTCCCACCAAATATATATGCATTGTCAATTATGTTCTCTAAAAAAACATTGTCAATGATGCAACATCAAATAATGGAGATATATTGAGGATGTATCTACTATCAATCTCCTTCAGTCTAGTTGTTGGAATCATGCATCAATGCCACTAACCAGGCAGCACCCTTGAAGTATCAAAAGTAGTCTACGATAGTGAACTGACTTGACCCTTGTTCGCATCTCCATCCTTAGGACCGTGATCTTGTCGATTCAATTGGACCTCCATCAACCACTAGCAAAAAATCACCCTCGCGCAGGCACATCTTTCCTGAATGTGCACAAACCTAAACCTATTTTGAGCAAACTTCCTTGAATAGGCTGGAACATAAATGGTTTTACTGGTCTGCTAGCTTTTATTTATAAAATGTACTAGCTTTTTTATTTCACGTTTGTTTCCTCCTCACACATCAACCGCCAATACCTTTCTTCCTCCACCCTATTTCACGTTTGTTTCCTCCTCACACATCAACCGCCAATACCTTTCTTCCTCCACCCTATTTCACGTTTGTTTCCTCCTCACACATCAACCGCCAATACCTTTCTTCCTCCACCCTATTTCACGTTTGTTTCCTCCTCACACATCAACCGCCAATACCTTTCTTCCTCCTCCCACCCCCATGGCACGCACAACACTAATACCAAGGAGGGTACTACTAGCATGCTCACTACTCTCTTACAATTACGAAAGGAATTTTGATTCAATCAAGTATGTATGTCCATTCATGCTACAGGAATTAGCATGCCAACAACCCACATGATGTTTTTTAAAATTTGTTTCTTGATCCATAAGCATCTATCCATTAAACTAAAATTTCAAAATAAGTGAAACGACTATACATTTAAGAATAAACAAATTCACTCTTTATTATAACAAATCATTTGTCCTCTTTTTTAAGGTTTAAAGGATGACAAGCAAGATGGTAGGCAACCAGCTTCATTGATCATTTTATCTAATATGAAAAAAGACATAATAAATGAAAATCATATAGCATACAGAATAAATCAATTTCCAATTCGGAGAGTTTTTATTTTTAAAAAAATTAAGTTAATTACTTTGTTATAAAGGACTCAACCATTGACTTCCTCTCCTCCTTAGTCCTTCTTCTTCGAGGCTTCTTTTCTTGAGAACCATTGTATCTAGTTAAAGCAAATGACTGTCCTAGACAGCCTGCATTTAGAGCCTGCATAACACCAGGTTTTCACAACACTTCGTTCTCTGGCCTACAAAGAGATGACCCAAAACTTAGTGCAAGAGCATATTAGTTGAAAATTTGTGCAGAATGCATGAAAACCGCTTTTAAAAATTTTGCAAAGGATAGGTTAGGATATAGAAAGATGTCTATCCATACTAGTCGGGTTCAAATTTCATCTTCTTGTTTTTCCACTAAAATCCAAAGTGTCATGAACATTTGTCATAACATATCTGAAATATGATCATTGAAAACTTTCTCTTAGTAATAAACAATAGGGACGACACAAAAATTGGACAGGCACGGGAAGGGCTTGATAAGTGAGATTATTCAAGCAACGAATGGCACCAATATTCAATCCAAACAAAGATCAGGGTAAAAAATCAAATGCTACAGCTAAAACTTGACAAGCAAGGTTGCACTCTTGCAACTATAACTGCAGTTATCAATTACATGTGGCATTTCATACTTGCCTTCCAGGGCTGGATCTGCGCCTAAACAAAAATCCAAGAGAAAGTCCAATGAGCACAGTGAGGATGCGTACTTAATCAAGTAGATTGACAAATGGCACTTGGATGATTTATGTATAGTTAATAAACCTTCGACCTAGATCTTAGTCAACTAAATGGATGATTTTTATCTAAGAGTGATACAAAGGTCTCTTATTGGCATACCCAATTTGCAGACAACAGACAGAAAGTTATAGTATCTTTATCATGTTGCAAAGTTCACAGATAACCGAAGAACTCAAGAGTAAGCAATGGCAAAATTTCTCGATATTGCCCTACATATTACATCGTAAAAGGTGAAAATAAAACATTCATTTTGGCTTAATCGTCACATGTCACGCAAAGATAGACAACATCAACAAGCAACAATTTTTTCAGAAACATTTATGCAGAGGCAAATTGGATCAGAGAGGGTGAAAAGTACCTGAAAGTTTTTTTTCAAAAATAATGCTGGAAAAAAATACAGGAAGAACAAAAAGAAAACTCCAAACAAACTAATTCATGAGAAAGAATCGTCCGCTTGATTTTCTTTTTGGTAAACGGAGAGAGAGAGAGAGAGAGAGAGAGAGAGAGTTGTACCTCGTCAAAGATGCCGGAAACTACCGAAAAAAAGAAGATGGGAAACCGGAAGAGCTCGTCGGCTGTATCGCGCTCACTGGCTGTCCTAAAAACAAGAGAATAAAAGTACGTTTTCTAGGTATTCTTTTAAGCTTCGAATCTCCAATTTGCCCCTATGAACTTTTTAAATAGCAAATCAAAAAAGTCACAAATTAACTTAACGTGTTAACTAATTAATTAAAATCTTTTAAAATATAATAATAATACAATATTAATAGTTATAATTAATAAAAAATTGTGTTTTAGTTAGTAATACTTATAATTAATAATCAATGACCTATTTCATTCGTAGTTCAATAATAATAATTACATATAGTATTATATAAATATTATTTAAATAATATATATTATTGTCATTAATTTGTTATTATTATATTATGTATTTTAACGTGTTATGTCTCATTTATGAAAAATTTAGAAGAATGAATATAAAAACTAAATTTATATAAGATTGCAACTTTTGCTGTAATATGGAAAGACTCATTTTAAGATAATTACAATTCAAATTATCTACATATTAAAATAAGATAATTTAAGGAGCCTAAATAATTTTTAGTTCAAATACTTTTGTGAGAGGAAAGAGAATCTTCCATTTTTGTTGATGAGACTTTAGTACACGACAAGAAATATAAATTAGCCTCTCTTTATAATCTCATCATGTGTCAGGACCCTAAATATAATACCATTGAGTCGTGACCAAATGGACCACATAGCACCTCTCACATGTAAATAGACCAAATGGACCACAAAGCTACAAAATGTATAACTCTGTGATGGTAACATACGTTGTAAATTGTTGTTGATGATCCCCTTCTCTCCACTTGATGTCTTGTTTATCCAATCACACCTTACCGTAGGCCAAACTGCTCTTGCCAATGGATAAAAAAAAACAAGTGGCCAAAATTATAAAAATTAACCATTTTTAATTAATTAAAAATTATCCTAATGTATTTAAATTAGAATTTTAAAATTAAATAACAGAGTCCTAATTATTTTAAACTATACAAAACCCTAGAGAACCCCCATAAATAAACCTAAACCTTAAGGAGAAAAACCCTTATTATTTCTTTGCCGAAATCCTAGCCGACGTAAAGTCTCTTCTTTCTCTCTTTTTTTTTCTCCTAGGTGCATAGGTAAGGGATTTCTCCCCTCTCATGGTTCTCTCTCTCCTGAATTTATGTTAAAACCCACTAGGAGAAAGCATAGGAGATCAAGGATAACACGATGATCGGAAAATGAGGACAAAAAATTTATAGAGCAGGAACAACGAACAAACAACTTGACAAGATTAGGTATGTAATTAGGAGGATTAAATATAGAATTTATCATATGTATAAAATGGTATAGAGGAAATAATTATGATTTTGGATTCTGCATGCTAGGTTTACCCTAGATAGGAATTGATTATTGTTAGAATTTTGATGTTTTGATCCTTGTTTATTTATATAATGATTTGAGTAAGTCAGCTATGATTAGAGATAATGATTCATAGTCATAAATAGGATGTTCGATCCGTGTGTAGTCATTTCATATGGTGAGGTTTCTCGGATCTAGTCTATACGGAACTCTCTGTACCAAAAGACCGAAAAGAAATAAAAGGAAAAAAGGGAATCAGACTACAGATGTATCATCACAACAGTGAAATTGATTTTCACGGCTCATGAGGGAATCACACAAGCACGGTCTGTTGGTTAAAAGGTTTCACCCCGTGTATTTTGATGATAGCAAAAGTACGTGATTAAAGGTGTTTAATTGTGTATCAAGTTGTGCACTCACAAGTTCAAAATTAAAGAAATTGGAGTTCTCAGACAGAGCGGTCGACCGCTCCAGGTCAGCGGTCGACCTCTATGAAAAGAATACTGACGATGATGTTCAGGTCGATACAACAGTCGACCGGTCCGTCAAAACGGTCGACTGCTCTGTATCACAGAACCGAAGTTGCTCTGGAATGAAAAACGATCGACCGTTTCAGGACAGTGGTCGACCGGTCTGCCGCCAACGGATAGTTTCTTTGTCAGAGCGGTCGACCGGTCCACCA
>LTAE01014001.1:0-11895 GCA_001647135.1 Pontederia paniculata | reverse complement strand
AGAAGGACATAGTGAACTCCGAAGATCTCGTGGAGAAGATCGGAGCGGGGACGTAGGCCAGGAGTTCGGCCGAACCTCGATAACAAACTTTGTGTTTGTTTTGTGTTTGTTTCCTTTACTCTCTTCTTTATTCATTCATATTCATATATGTTTGCTTCCGCTATACACAAAACTAAGAGATTTGAGCAAAGATCGTAAAAACTTTTAATATACCAATTCCCCCCCCCCTCTTGGTGCCATTCTAGATCCTACAAATTTCAGCAGTTGACAATAACTCTGTAGTTTCACACCCAACTATTACAATTACACTAACTGAAGGTGAAGAAGAATTTCAGAACCTGAAGCAAAACACAAGAAACGACACCAAGCTGACTTACAAAAAAAACTGAAAGAATTGAGGGAATCAACACCAGAACTTAAAAAGGAGAATATTCTCAACTCTACTTCTGAGAAAGAGGAAGTTGTTCTACAAGTATCACTAGTTGAAAATTGTTTTGTATCTTCAAGATAAGTCATGCAAGAAAGATTAACTATAGCTGCTAACGGGTATTGTTGATATGCCTTGAATCTAACACAGTGATAAACCCATTTGTGCCCCATGTGCATCATAGCCGCTCGAATAATTGGGGCGGCGAAGCCGCTCGTCCTATACGGGTATCTTGTTGCCCAATCAAATAGCCTTAGGGATTTTGTTTTCTATTTTGTAGTGGGAGTCCATATATAAACTCTCTATTGTTTGGGTTATTCTGAATCTTACATAATCCACTATTTTCACATTAAAAAAAGAACTCTAGCCGCCGCCCTAGAACGTAGCCCATTTAAGGGTGAACCTTATAAATTTGTGTCTTTGTTGTGTGATTTCTTTCTCTCTCATATATTTCTCATAACAAACACCTTTTCTCATATTTCTACAAATATCTCATTTTCTCAAAAAGATGTTGAAGGCCCAATTTGACCAACCCTTTTTCAAATTTTGGAGGTCTTAAAGAAGTTTCACATCAACATGCAATTTGCGAAAGTCTTGTAACAAATGCCTTCTTATGCTATATTCTTAAATGATGTTCAAAGTCAAGACCTTCTCGAGAAGTGTAGACTATCTAAAGATAATGATGCTCAACCAAAAGATAAAGAGTTCAACCTTTACAAAAGATTATTGAAAAAAATCTGTAGAAGTTCTAAGAGTGGATAGAATGTTTTTCACACCCAATGATTATAGGAGTTGCATCTAATGGTTTATATGAAGGGCTGAGAAATCTTTTATCTACATGAAAATATTGGGGCATGGCGTGATAAAAATGTTACATAGAGAAGTCTCAACTAGAGATCAAGTTATGTTAATCTCTAATAAGCTAAGATTCTTTTGGTCTGGTCCTTCTAAAATTGATCAATTTTTTAGTCTTGGTTTAGGGTTTGGGTTTATGACAGAGGAAAAGCATTCAAAGTTAATTATCATTTCTTGAAACACAGACAGCTAGGAGAGAAATTCGATAATACAAAAATTGTGGAGTTGTTACCACCTCCTAGATTGAAATGATCGAAGGGCCTAGTCTATTACTATAAAATGACGCTTATTGGGAGGCAACCCAACCTAATATTTTTTTATTTTATTTTTTCCTTTGATTTCATAATGATCAAGCAGTCCACCTTCAATTGCTCCCAACCTAAGACGACATGCTCTCAATTGAACCATCAACAAAGAAATATGACAATGACACAACTCACAAAGCTACCTTTGCACCCCATCCAAAATGGGTAACTGATGAAGAAGGATGTATAAATAATGAAAGGGATCAAGTAGCATAGTCTCTCCCATGCATGTATCAAAGAAAATCTTATAGTCAATACATCAACAATGACAAGAGTTCTTCTTCAAGTTAATAGAGATGGGAAACTCTCCAACTTATTTCAACGCCGAGGACATTGTTGGGACTAAGCTTGGGGGGGGTAATGATATGATCTAAAATTATATTTATTTATTACCATGTTTCTTTATTGAATAGTTGATTTATCGATATCAATCCTAAAATTGAAAATTTATCACTTTATTTAATTTTTCACACCATATGCATTACAATTGATATTAACTTTAGGTTGTGATCGTTTTTTTCAGATTACTTTGCTTGTACTCATCCTTGAGTTGGAGAACATTATGGGCATGTATCAGAAATCACACCCCTAGCCTAGATCATAAGAATTTCACTGATTACATCCAAAGAAAGAATTTTGAAACATAACTTCCCCCAAGTAAGACAAAAACTTTTAGCAGTCACGTTGATGCTTTCTCACACCCACTCTCTAGGCCTTGGAATCCCCATCATATATTGGTTTACTTTCAAGAAAAAAAAAAGAGAAAGAAAAGAAAATCTTAGTCTAAGTACTTAATATGCATGAATCATTTTGCTTTGCCTTGGGAAACTTTTCTTTTCTTTTAATAAATCACCCACTGACTTCACACCTTGAAGTCAAGAGTGTGAGGCCCAGTCACAACCTGAGCACCCTATAAGAGTATTCTCAGAAGAAATGGTGGGATAGTGTTGTGAGGACCTTGTTTCTCTCACCTCAATTAACTACTCCACTAACTTTTCATTTGAAAGAGTCAAGAGTATGCTCCTTTATGAGCACTCCGAGCATCCGAACCTAGTATTCTAACAAGAAAAGTGAGAACATGGCATGTTCGGGGAAGCCATCTTTTTATTTTCACTCTTTGAAATTGCAGATACAATGGTATATATAGAAGAAACGAAAAAACAAAAAAATAGTGTGAGAATGATTAATGATCGTTTGTAAGTAAACCATTAACAATCTAACTATGATCCTGGTATTCCATGTGTAAGGGATGCAATTATGGGGATATACTATCTAGTATTGAGTCATGAAGCTACACTTGGGCTCAGGTTTCAGTGGGCTTAGAAGGGGATTTAAAACGGCTAAGAATTGGTGACTAGGGTTTGAATGCTTTAGAGGGGGAGTGTAAGTTGACATATGTTTATCTTGTGGTTATTTTGAAATGATATTTCACTTGCCTTAAAATTTCTAACTCTTTGCTTGAGGATAAACAAAAGGTCAAGCTTGAGGAAGTTGATTAAGGGATTTTGGTGCACATTTATGCATGTAGAGTTATCATTTATCATGGATTTGTCCCTTCACATTATGTATTGTTGTCTCTTATTTATAGCTTCTACACATTCTGCATATTTCCTTATTTTATACACTCATTTTCACACCCAAAATTATTTTTAACATGATTTTCTTGATCTTGTGTTTGTTTGGTTGCATGGACTTGGGGAGGAAAGTTTCGCACTCATACATTTTCTAGAGTTGATGATAGCCTATGGAGGCAATTTCACACCCGAAACCCTCATCCAAAGATGATGATTCAACCCCCACAACGTTACCAAACAAAAATTCAGAAATGACAAAAATTCAACCACGTCTGCCAAAAGATTTCCTGAGCTTTTCTTGCAGGAAAAGACAAAGGATAAGTGTCAAGAGGAGAGGAGGGGACCATGATGGTATAAAAGGAGAAAGCAGACAACATTGGAGGGGGTTCGCCAATCCCAGAGGGGACGACAACCATTTGTTGTAGATTGGAGAAGAGTTCAACAACAAAGGAGAGATCTAAAATTGCAGTTTTGTTAGTTGTTTCTTTGATTGCAATGAAATAGAAGGAAGGATATAGAGAAAAAAACTTTATTTTTTTTGTTTGTTTATGTTGTGTTGTGATTTTTTATTTGTGTAATGGAGTCAAACTCCCTTAACATTTAATCATTTGTAATAAATTTGAGTGTCTACTATTAGTCGGGACATAGGAGTGTTATAAAACTCATTCTTTCCATTTTAATGTATCTTGTTTGTGTTTTTATTGATGCTATATACTTTTGTTCATGTTTGGATGAGCTTTTGTTTTCTAATTTTCTAGGGCTAATGTTTTGATTTTTTTGACATTAGGGTGTGGTCTCGTTGCAATCTCCATATGAGAAGATGGACATGTTGTTGGGTAGTACTATGAACCGAGAGGTGAGTAGTACCTAAAAGATCATCATCAGCTCATATTCGGGGGTAGTGTAGTCAAAGAAGTGCACTCTATATGATTAGGAAGCTAGGGGCAGTTGAGAGGCTCTTGCCAGCTGATTTTTTATTTTCTAGGTCGGTATTTTGAACTTAAAATTTAGGTGATGTTTTCGTTATGATATCCATATGAGAGGATGGAAATATTGATAGATATTACTATAAACTGAGAGGGAAGTAAACGTAAGAGACCATCACCCGATTTACACTAGTGGTAGTGTTAGCTGTGAAGCTACACTATTATATAAGAAACTTGGGGTAGACTAAGAGGATCTTGCCAAGTAGTTGTTGAGAAAAAATAGGCAAGGATTACTCCAGATGTCCGAAGTGATTCTTGGGAATCTGAGTTCTATGTGTTTATATCTTCAACCTTGACGTAAGAGAGTAGTTGGGTTGAAGTACCTAATCTGTGATAGTGGATAGGTCAATTTCTTTGTGATTCTTGGCTATTATTTATTAAGTTTATTGATTCAGCGGCAAGAACGAGGTAGAAAATATCTCTTATGTACTGATGCTTATCTTCTATTGAATGATTCACTTCTTCATTTACTGCATTCATTTATTTATGTTCTTTTTAATTTTTAAAATCCAAAAATATATTAGTTTCCATTTTTCAGACTTTTGCATTATTACTTACACTATATTTTTAAAATCATTATTATTTCCCTCGACTTGATTAAGTAGAGAGTAATTAAGTGAACGAGCTTTGATTTCTCTGTGGATTCGACCCTAACATATTAGAATGAAAGTTGTACACTTGCAGCTGGAGTTGTTTGTTTATGATAATATTTTTAAGAATTGCTTATTGAATTTGTTCATCTGACTCCCCAAACTTAGGAATTCATACCCGAGTAAAATTGCCCATGTGAACATAGTTCACACCCTTTGAACCTAAAGTAGGTCATGCTTTCACACACCATACACATCAGCCCACATCATGATTTATGATATATGCTCCCTTATGGTATGCATATGCATTCATGCACAAACTACTTGTCCTGTTAATTTGCATATTGAATATATAAGAAACTCTTGCATAATTCCTAACTTTGATACTTGTTATTCATTTGTAGTAGTCTTACGAATTTGTATGTTGCATTTTGATGCGTAAAGCATAGCAGTAAAGAAAATGTCATCCAGTATATTGATCGCACAAGTAATATAGAAAATGAGAGGAGATATCATTCCCACGAGAAATTTTGTGATTAACTTCATTTAAAATAAGGTGAGGCAATGAAAGTTCAATTTATAATCAAACAATGATTTTTATGCCAATTAACAGAAAAATAAAAGAAATGAGGGTTTGAGAAATAGATTGAGATAGTTGAGATCAAATTAGGAAGATCAGGGATTTTGTTCATCATTATTTCATATTGGATTCAATTCAGTGTAAATTGTTCTAATGATGAACTAGGTTTGCTAAGTTTTTTTTTATTTCCTACATAGGCGCAATCACCTATCTTAAAGTTAGATTTTATGGGGACCTTAAAACAAATCCAACCCAATTAAATCTTAATTAATATGCATGAAAGATTTCATAAACCTATACTGCTAGCCGCTTAAATCAAGTTCAACTTAACATGCCACACATTATGAAATCTCAAGCGAGTAATTTAGACTATGACATGAAATGTCATGACTTGTATTCAAAAGTTAATTTCTCCACAAGTTCAAATTCATGAAATCTATCACACTAACCAGTCAATGATATAAACTCATGATCATCACACGGAAGCAAAAGCATTAAAAACAACATCCATGTTCTAAACGAAACAATTCAGAAAATATCTAATCTAAAATAAAGTTCACAAATTCCCTAAAACAAACTACTCCATAGAAGAATTATGCATGACTAAACAATAGAAATAGTTCATCCCAAGGAGAGAAAAAATTAAAATCTAATTGTCAGATCTGCATAACGACCTTACTGCAATGCATCATACTTTGCTCTTCCCCTTCTCAACAAAACTCATGTAGTGCCTTCAAGAAAAGAAGAAAATGAAATAATCTCCCCGAGAGCCAACCCCTTCTCCAGAAGGGGTTTTCCCTTTATTTATATCCAAGAGAGTATTTCAAAATCTTTGGAAGTTAAGTAAATCTCCAACTCTTCAATCTGATGGGATTAGGCCAAAAATCATCCTTGATGGTAGTTTGGATAAATTTGGTAGGAAATCATATTAAATTATTTTTTCCAGATTTGCGTTGCAACGGCTTTCATGCTCGTTGCTTCTTGCCATGGACAAAGCAAAAAGTGGAGTGTTGGTCACGGTCGTGGCAATAGGCTTCATGGCCGAGATCGAACTTTGATTGGTATGTGGGGATAATTATCATGACCCGTGAATTGAGTTTCACGGCCATGATCACAACTTCGTTTCCATCTCCCGAATTCTTCATGGCCCGTGAACTGAATTTCACGATCGTGAACGTAACCTTTGTCGATATCTTCACGCATGTGATGTTGATCGTGAATCATGCCCTCATGGTCGTGATTAATTGGCCCTCCAATCATTGTGCTTGCGGCCACGGTCATGAATTGACTTTCAAACTTGTGAGTAAAGGCATGTTTGGCTAAGCTTATAAATAATTTAAAAGTACTTATAAGTTGATTTTAAAATTTCTCCATGTTTGGTAAACAAAAAATTCTACTTATAAGTTATTAGGATAATAACTTATACATTGAAAAAAAAGAGCAAGGTCCTCTTGCTTATTTTTAAAGATGTTGGCTTATTATTGTTAACCAACTATGTAACTCTTTTATCCATATTCTTTTAATATTATTACAATATAACTATAAGGTTATACTAGTCAATATTTTTTTAACAAATATTGCCACTATTTGTTGATATTATCAACACTTTTTATCCAATTGTGTAATTACTTATATTTTAAAATAAGTTTCAACACCAAAAAATATTTATCAGTATTAGTGCTTATTAGATATTTTTCATCAACTAAGCCAAACATATTCTAATTCCATACTCAATTGTCTCCCTTGTGGCCACGACCGTGAAATGTCTGTCACGGCCATGATAATTTATGCCTTTGGATGCCTTCCTTGCAACCACGTCCATGACATTGCTCGTCATGACCGTGATAATTTCTTCGAAGTTTCATCAGCTTATGGTCACGATCGTTAATTGCCCATCACGGTCTTGACGTTGCTCGCCATGGTTGTGATAAAATTTTGGCCTTTAATTTGCTGAAGAATTTATTTCTTGTTAGTTTGTACTACCTTCCATTGCTTTTTTGATGTAATCCTATTAGAAAATACAAGAATTTGGGTAGATACTGACTCATATGAAATAAACCAAAAAATTAAATAAAACCATGCATGTCATGGATTAAAAATAAACTAAATATGTTAAAAATAGCATACATCACATTTCTTTTATGAATACATGAGGACTTTGGTTCCTCCTTTCATATATTTGATTATGAGTCGTATGTTTTCCTATGCGCATAGTTACATTTGTCTCTTGTATTATCATTTCCTTTTATGTATGATTATGTTATATTATCTTGTATTCATGGGCATTTTTGTCAATCCATTTTACACAAAGGTCATACCAAAATTTTTGGCAATTTCATAACGTCATTGATTTTCCTTATGTTTCTGCAATATTTCACCAATTGATTTGAATTAGTGAATTATCTATATTAACTCCCTTGTGACAGTTAATAGTCGGCGTTAGTCGTCACACAATCTTCTTTAGTAAGAAAGTATACATAATCAGATGTAAACAATGTAATGTTGCTTTCATCGTTTTCCTTCTTCTCTCTTTTAATATCTTTTCATGTGACTTGTCAACCTACTATTTTCTGCATTTTTTCCTTGAAGTATCTGGCTTATCATAGTAATAGTAAGTAAGATAATTTTCTATTTCGATTTTCCTCTTAACCTCAATCGAACATGATTATGGAAGTTTCTCTTCTTGCTCCTCCCATGATCTTCCACAATCAACACTTTTCATTGAATATTGAATATGTGTTATCGTCTTATTGTCTCTTCATTGAACAAGTTATCCTTGATAATTTCTAAAGATAACTTTTCTCTTATAGTAAAATTATTTAGAAAGATGCATGTTTTCCAACTATTAGGTAATGAACTCAATAACAATAATGTTTGAATTTCATCATCAGATGTGATATTTACTAAGATCAACTTGTTAATTAATTTTTTAAAGCACTCAGATGTTCTGCAACAGAATGACCATCTTTAAATTTTAGGTTAACAAGTTTGTTCATTAGCAGAATTATTCTATGGTGATTTATGCTTGTACATTTTTTTTAAAATGTTATTAATTTATAAACATTTGTAATATGATGAAACACCTTATTATCAACTTATCATTGAATTTGTGCAAATGTTTTGATTGTTAACCTCTCCTACTATGTTACCCATATTCTCAAATTTTGCTGCATCACCTTAGATTGGATACAGAACTCTTTCTAATTTAGATAGTCCCCCATATGAAATTGCCAAATAAAATAATTTGTTCTTATCAGCACAAACATACAATTAGGAGTATTATAGTCCTTCATTAAATTTATACAACTTAATAATCAAACTCTAATATCATTGTTAGGAAAAGGCTGAACAAATATGCGTAAAATTATTCTCTTTTCCCAAATGCATAAATTTAAATAGAATGATAATAATAATATAAAAAAATTAGACTAGAGATACAAAAGATTTATGTGGAAAATTTGTCAATGTGACAAAGAAAAACTCATGGGAGTGAGTAACAAATCTTTTATTGTAAAATAATGTTAGGATACAATTATTCTTCTTTAATCTAAGCATATGAATATAATAATTTCAAGAACTGATCTTGCATGTCACAAAATAATATATTATGAATAAAGGGATATGTATTAGAATGGTATCACTAAATTAAAGATTAATAAGAAGGAATCACAACTTGAAGTTTTATCGAAAATAAATCAAAACTCGTCTCTAATCAAATTTTTGAAGATCTTCTCTTTCTTCATCTACTCTCTCTCTCTCTCTCTCTCTCTCTCTCTCTCTCTCTCTCTCTCTCTCTAGGTTTGACTCTTGTTATGCGCTCATGTCTTTTGTGCGGCTATTGTGCATACTTCAATCCATGGAGTAGTTACAATTCTTCATCCACCAAGTGACTTCAACTCTTGTGCATGGAGATTTTAGAATGGTTGAAACACTTTCTTAAGGTCATTTGGATTAGGAATATATAGTAGAATATCCAGTCGTTCCAACAAAATAATCAAACATGAAAAATGTTAAGTTGGTCAACACATAAATATCTTAAAAACACCTAAATATCCGTGAAACCACTATTTTTTATTCATAAAAAATATTGTCTTGTATTTCTAAACTGAAAGAATACAAAATATTCCACTTGTTATTGTTTTTACATATTTCATAATTTATCTTTCTTATCAATGTGTTGTTATATCTTTATATTATTTATTAGAGTGACTAACTAGTAATGAATTATGATTAATCATTTACTTAATTTTGTACAGTATAATGATGTAAATAAATATTATGTTATTAAACACTTTTCATTAACTAGTTAATCAAATCAATGGTTACTTACTACATTATCATAATTAGTAATTAGTTAATTACATTAGTAATAGATAAATCTAAAAAATAAAATGAATATGTATTTATTTATTATTGATGATATATTAATAGTATATTTGAGATTATTTATTTTCAAAAATTATATTTTAAATTTCTACTTTATCAATACAAGTAAAATAAATTTAAATATGCTTAACTTTTGGAGTATACATATAAGAATATCATACTCTAATTTTATATTCTTCTTATTTTCATCCTCCAACTAAATGACCCTTAAAATTCTCTCAACATGTATTGGACTCCAAGTCCAACTTTGTTTTCTTTTTCTATTTCCTTTGTGTGGGCCCGTAAACAACTCATTATAATTTTATTTCAATGAATATATTGTTAAACATGTGTTTATATCAATAACTAAATAAAGTTAAAGTACAAAATATATTTTAAAATTATTCTTTATAGAGGATTAAAAATTAATGAAAGAGAAGTCAAAATATTAGCTTGTTTTTCTTTTATATCCTCTTTTCACCCCTCTTTCTCAACCAAATTAGGGTCCTAATATCTCATTAATTTATTATCGTTTGGAATTAGTATAGGAATTGCATGATTATCATAAATGAATTGGTCCTTGAGAGAATTGTCTATCTCGATCATCAATAATATCCCATTCAATCCACAAATTTAAAAAGTGCCCCTCAAGGGCGGACCTACATATATCCCGGGGTTACTAGCAGTTGTAGTCAATAAATAAAATAAATATCAATAAATAGCACTATTACCTAGCTAGTTTAATGAGTACTGGTTTTGACTAGCATTTAGAGGTCTAGGGTTCAAATATTGGCTCCTATTTTTTTTAATTTGCTAATATATATTTGGCCCCCCTCCCAAACTTTATACTTGGGTCCATCCCGGTGCCTCTCGTTCGCATGGAAGGAAGAAGTCGTCATCACAATTCCTAAAGTAAGACCAAAAGAAGGAATCCATGGCCACCTATGAAGAACACTCTAACATATTTGGTGCAAACCAAGCCACCAAGGAATGTCACTTTTTTTCCCGAGCTTGTTCATTTATTTTATGCAAACATGACCTATGACCTAAGCACCAGGGCGATTAGGAGCAGAGTTCTCGGCAAATCCATTCACCTTATACCTGAGAAGGTGTGTAAGATGCTAGATATTCCATACTCCTACACCAGCACATTTGCTTCCTATGGTTGGCCAAAGGAAGACATTTCTATGGCTGAAGCTATTGAGGTTGTATTTGAGAGTCGAGTCCAGAAGTTTCAAGTGAAGCTGAATCACAGGTGCCTAAGTTCATCTTAGAAAATTTCTCATCACATCATTAGTCATATTTTGTTACCCCGTCATGGTCATTTCGCCAATCTCTTTCTCTTTGATGTCTATCTCATGTATTGTAAAAGAGAGATGAGAGATATCTTTTTATTGTAATCTTGGTTGTGAGCTACTAATGATAAGAGATGTGACATTGCCTTTTGAGGAGAAAGAGGCTTGAAATCATAAAGGATTATTTCATCCTATTTGAAAAGAAGATTTCCAGTGAAAATCCAAAGCTCTCAAGGCATGAGAAGTCAGAGCGGGAACATACATTAAAGAGTTGGCCCAAAATGTAACGCCCCCAAATTCATACCCCGCCACCTGGCAGAATACAAGCTTGGTGGCGCTACCAACTTACATCTTTTACCTTTCTTTGACCAATCCACTGGTCAACACTCTACACATGTCAATCCAGAAGCCAATACTTGACCTATAACCAGGACCAATGCTATTTGCAAGCCATCCATCACGAATACCCGTTGCATAATTATCATCTATTCTATTTGTTTGCCTGCAAGATCAAAATGCAGGGAAGGCAATCCTCCCATGAGCTATGAAGCCCAATATATAAAGGATAATAATTCAAAAGGGTAAAGCATATATGAAGATATAAGTAAAAGAGAATATTTTCTATCATACTATCATCATTAACTTTGTTTTCAATCACTTTATCTTTCCTCTTTCTTTCAATTATAATCAATAATTCATTTGAGAAGATCAATGCCATTCAATCTATTCCATCTTTCATCTTTCATCTATTCTTTCCAATCAATCAATCAATTCCAATATATCACTTTTAATCAATTACTTTGAATCAATTACTTCAATCAATCATTTTCAATTATTAGTACATGAATATTTCAGCAATCCGGGGCCAATATGGCTAGCTAGGCTATGGGTCAACCTGAGACCCGTCAATAACAATAA
>LTAE01014000.1:0-11896 GCA_001647135.1 Pontederia paniculata | reverse complement strand
TGTCCTCTTCGTCACCTTGTCCTGGCACCGATTCCATGGTTGGAGATTCAGATAGAGAAGAAAGAAGATAGGAGAAAGAGAGGAGAGGGGAGAGTGCTCACCTGACGGCTAGGGTTTCTTTTTTGAGAGAGGGAGAGATTTTCTTTCTATCTATTTATTTATAGGAGTTCTTTAGGGTTTTATAACAGTTTTAAATAACTAGGGCTCTATTATTAAATATGGAAAAAAATCTAAATTTAATTAATTGAGATGATTTTTAATTAATTAAAAATCTCGGTTTTTACATTTTATAAATCATTCGACTCATAAGAAAAATAATATTTTCAGAAATTTATTATGGTCACAAATGAAATCAAAGTTTTTCGGGAACTTATTTAAAATATTACAAATTCGCATGATAAAAGAATGCGAGATTTGAATAAAAGTTAGATTCAATGTAAGAAACCAATTTTTGGTGGTATTAAAAAATTATAAAAGATGATAAGGTGAGGATGTTTATTTGATACTAATTGACTTTCGTGATAAGGTTGGAGATCAAAGTGCAATAGTATATAGTCAATAGCCTCAACTTAGTACTTAAATTAAGGTCAAGATGTATATCAAGTGGATTGAAGAGAAAGTCACATCTTAATATTAATGCCCCCAAAATTACAGTGTGATATGTATATGATTACGCTCGTTGAATAAAGTTCCCCATAAAAGTTTCTGGTGTGATCTTTTACAATATAACAGTAAATTATATACATTTAATAATATGTTAAAGTTAATTAAATATAAATTTGAATTTTTAATTTTAAATTTAATTTGTCAGGTAGTGATGTAAAAAGGATGAGTCTAAATAGAAATATGATGATAGGAGATAAGTAATTATATTATTGTCGAGTTTGTAAGCATTCGACTCATACCAAAAATAATATTAATTTCAGAAATTTATTATGGTCACTATGAAATCAAAGTTTTCCGGAATTTATTTAAAATATGATGAATTTGCATGAACACGATATTAGAATAAAATTTAGATTCAATAAAAGAAAAAAAAATCGGTGGTACTAATAAAACTATAAAAGATGATAAGGTGGAGATGCTTATTTGATACTAATTGAGTTTCGTAATAAAGTTGGAGGTCAAAGTTCAAAAGTCGATCAATTGATAGAGTAGTCTCAAATTAGTACTTAGGTTCACGGTATTATCATTACACATTATCTAGCACTCCACATTTTTTTTAAAAAAATATCATTTATTAAATTATCGACAATGTACATTACCCATTTTAATATTATATCATATAATTTTTTTATCTAAATAAAAATTAGTAAATAATGTAAATTTTTATGAAAATATTCTTGAATGAAATAGTAATGTTACATATTTATATAAATTTAATTTAATTATTTGAACTTGAATAACCAAACATACACTTTAAACTAAAAAAAAGTATACATCAAACAAGTAAATGTATTTATACTAAAACAAAAAATAAAATAAGTAGTATATAATGTTCTAAAACTAATAATAGAAAATTAATAATATTTATTATAAACTGTTATTATAGTCTGATAATTAATAATAAATTATCTATTATTTATAATATATGGATAATCTATTATAGTTAATTATTAATATTAATATTAAAATTAGTAGAAAATAATGTGTTTAATGATAATGATACAAATAAAGACACTATTATAGTGATTAATAATTATTATACCAATTAATAAAATATTATATTAAATTTATTTGGCTATTTTTATCATCTATTTAAATAAAATTCTAAAGGACAAATGTGAAAAAAAAAATATTATACAAGATTGTCACTCTGGATTGCCTCCAATAACTCAGATTGTCACTTCATAAGTAATTTTCATTATTTGTCAATGTAGATTGTTTGTAAAATTAAAACAACTGAACAAGGTAATATGGTGAGTTCAAGTAATTTAATACAATATTACCATCAATGTCGAAAGATTACCACTATAGAAATGCCCTCTTAAATTAAGGTCGAGATGTATATCAAAAGGATTGAAGAGAAAGTCACATCTTAATATATTTAATGACTTGTTACAAGTGTGTACAATTATTTTAAAGAAACAATAGACGAAAATATATCATGATGTCTAATTAGAATGCCAAATCATCTTCGAAGAAATGAAACAAAAAATATATACAAAAAGATATATTGAAAGATTGTATTGCATGTTATGATGATGCATATGTTATGATGAAAAATGTTATGTCAAGTGTTGGATTATTTTTTATGATATTATGTTGTGTCATTGAATTAATATGTTCCTTAATAGTGAAATCATGTGTGTATGAGATTTTATTGTGAATATAGTGTTATTGATTTTTAATATAATCCATTTTCATATAATTAATAGGAAGTGAGTCCTTCCTACATTCAAATTCATGTAGATGGATTTAATACATTGTAATGTAGCTTGGACGATGATGTTCATTGTCGATTTTATGCAATATATAGACGATAGAGTCCTACATGTCATGGGTTTCATTGTTTATGCTCTATACTTATGAATTGATAATAATTTTGTTCGCCATGTTGGTTGAGATTGCATGTGAACCTTTAAACAAAATATTATGTTGATTTCATGTCAAATATTTCCACTGGGTATTAATATGAATGTTTATGAATATCACATTTTGGATAAAATTTTAAAGTCTTATAGTGATACTTTGGAGAATGATGTGAACTTCAACTCAATACAACCTAGAAGATTTAGCACAAGAACTTTATGACACCCCACCTCATTGATGCCTGACGTATCACTTATTTAAATTTAAATTCACATTCATATTAGAATCTAATTCTTCTAAAAAACTAAATTTTAAATTTACTAAAAATTTTGCCATGTCCTATGCATAAATTTGATACTACAACATCTGTAATAAGGGTCGCCCATCACATAGATGTAAACCTACAAGGTAAACTCAGTGTAACCATCATAGCATGATTTAAGTCATTAATATAGCATTATATGTCCATAATAAAAGTTTATAAAATCACCAAACTAAAATGTAAATCAAATGAGGAACAAGAGTTCTTTAATTGAAACTATGGAATAGACATAGTGAATATAAATACACAAAACTAACTAGATATCGCTCTCATTCTCGCAATTTTAAGTTATCATTTTCTTTACTCCATTACAAGCATATAAGCAATTTAAATGCAACATTTGACATATTGCAAACTTTCCTCTTCGACTACAAAACAATAATCAAATAAAGGGGTGAGCCTAAAGAGCTCATTGAGTAAAATGATTTCACAAAATATGAAAAGTTAGAAAATAAATTCAAATAAAATCAAGTCTCGAAAATAACCTTTTACATCATACATAGCTTTGGTATTAGAAAATACTTTTTTCATCCAAAATGCAATACTCAAAACATGTTATGCATGAACATAATCAGCGGCAAAAGCCAAGATAATTCAATGGTGGGTTCACAATTTAATATAGAAAAAACATTTGATTATATTTATAAAAAAATGTTAAAAATTTTATACTACAATAAAATAATTAGATGGTTTTTTTAAATATATATAATATAATTGATAAATATGTATTTTCTCAATAAATAGTAGTAAATAATACATTAATTATGTTTTTTTAACCATGTGATCTTTTGTAAAAAAATCTTCAAGACCAAAGAGAACGACAAGATGTAATTAATTAAATAAAAAATAAAAAAAGTTATAAAACCTAGTAATAGGGAGAAATAATCTTAATATAAAGTGTCATGATAAAGAAAAAATAATTATGTTAACAAAATGAAAAACAACTATTTCATCGATTAACTATAGATAGGCTATTTTTAAAATCAAATATTAAAAGAATAATAGAAAATAATATTCAACTTTTACAGAACTAGAAAAAAATTAAAAATATGAAAATCATGAATTTTAATACTTGGTTGATTGTGAGCCTAAATAAAAGATTGAGGTAATATTATTATGCACAAAAGTTGATATATAAACATTATATAAATTTATATAATTGTAGAGTTTTTGTCAAAAGTATATAGTAAACTAATGTTGGGAAAAGGCCCAACAACTAATAATGAAATTATTAATTTAAATACAAATAAAATGGGAAAACTATGAATGTTAATACGTTGTTGAAAGAGATATAAGAAAGATTTAGGTAAAATATTATGCATAAGAATAATAAAGCTTTTTAAATTTATATAATAGTATAATTTTCTCATAATATATAAGGAAAGATCATTTAAGACCCAATATAGTCTTAACCTTATCAAGAACTAGAGGCAAAAAATCTACCAATGATGTGTTTCAAACCCTAGAAGTAGACTTGAAAGATCAATGTTCCGACGAATCAACTATCATGCTACTCGTGTTGGAAAATTATATTATAATAATATATCTTTCTGGTGCTTGCTCTTGTAGGCACAAACAAACATATGTCTCTGTCGTTGAACATAATATACGTGTCATAACACTACATCACCAACTCTTTGTGCATATCATCTTTTACTTGAGGGCCATTCTGCCCACGCAAGTCGTCACTCATCACTCCAGGGCCTCACCATATCCTCCACATAAGGGACACCTAGCCCATGCGAGTCGTCGCTCACTATTGCGAGGACCACATGTCATCCTCCACAAGTGAGACATGTCGCCCATGAGAATCATCATTCATTATTGCGAGAGGGCCTCTCCTCATCCATATATGATAACCTCGCTCCATCATGGGTCATCTTCTCGCTCCAACGTGAGATACCATGCATGCGCTAATGCATATGCATAATTGTGTGATATAATAACGTAATATTTTCACATATTTCTTACTTTGAAATATAGATTTCCACATGATTTGTAACATGTAAACCATGATAAATTCGAAAATTTTGTGATAATAGAACATAACATCATCCGCCAAATTCAAGAAATTCACATCAATAGATTCATGAAACATCAACAATGAGGGTTGGAGTAGAGTGCTAAGCGGCTCCTCACCACTTAAGCATGTCTGGAGTTTGAGTTCTTGTGAACGTAGAAAATGTCCGCTAAGAGTCTCACCTGTCATAGCCAAGCATGTGACGCGAGACAATATCAGTTGAGGTTATAGTGGGTCTGACCCAACATGTGGACATTGCACTTTTTAGTGCTGCGTGGGTTGGACGATGGTTCCACTTCCCGATACTGGGGTGACAACAAAAAAATTGAACTTTTCATAAACAAAAAAATTGAACTTGTCATATCATCAATTTGAAGTAAAAGATTTTTGTGATTAGTTTAATTAATCAAGGTCTAAGTAGGATTAAGATAATTTATTCAATTTATATCAAGCTTATTCAAATAACTAAGTAATTAATATATATTATATTTCATCACCTAGCCGACATAATGAGAGCTAATTTACCATTACTTATAAGTCAAAGTTTAAGCCAATCAAATGGTTTCATCCACCTCCTCTCTTATCCACTTGATAATCGTCTGATGGTCATTTAGATATTTGACCATGGCCTTAAGAAAGAGAATAATACATATTTGAGACCTGGCTGCTTTCATTTCAACCGTGAAGAGAGAAGTAAGAAAAGAACTATTAGATTGAAGTTAAGGAGAAAAGAAAAATTAAATCAAAGGATAATTAATCAAGAGCAAGAGGTATGTATTGGTGGATCTATTTAATTTTGTTTTGTGATGATTTAAACTTCTCAATATGAAGTTTAAAGATGAGTTATTAACTTAGGATTTGTAGAAAATTAAATTAAATTATATATGTTTATGAAACTAATGTGTACAACACTCTTTTTAGGTGTCATTTAGGTAGTTGAATGTTGACCATATGAGTAATAAATCTTATAATGTCTAAAAAATTAAAACTTCTCTGGATTGACCCCTTTGGAGTCTAGTTTCAACTGAAGAAAGATTTTTCTCAAAATAAAATGTATTTAGAGAGTTATGCATTAATTAGTGAGTATAGGTCTAGCTGGCCGGGATGAACAAACGGACCTAATTGAAAATTAGATCATAAACTGTGTACATGATGATAAAATGTGAAACTTATAGGTCTGAAACTTTACAGAACTGGAGTTCCAACCCAAGTAGAATGATCCTAAAATAATTTGTCTAGAATGAGTTATGAAGATAACAAGTGATACCTATCAATTTTCAGAATAACAGTTTGAACACTAGATTACTTGTAATCACAGAACTTTTTGTAAATAATTCATAAGGTAGAAAAATATTAAATTAATATATGTTAAATTTTTTCGAGTCTACTTTCAAACAAAATTTATTTCATTGTAGACTTCAGTAGTGAATATTAAAAATGAAACTTTCACTATGTATCAGTCTGCCATAAAGTTTAGTTGGCTAAGTTGGTCAACTAGTTATCTTAATTAATGTTAATTATCTACTTCATGATAAATTATGAGAATTGGATTATTTTTCATATGAGTACTTACTTTTCAAATGAATCATTTGAGAATATGAATTGGTATAAGTTAACAAGAATAATTTATGCATTATTGTTGTGATTTTCACTTGTGTTTATCAATATTTCAAGGGATGGAAATTATGAAAATGTTATCTATGTGATTGATTGTGATTATTGAATTTTGATGCATGTTTTTTATCATTTGTGATTAATATATTTTAAATGTGGACTTTGAATTTCAAGTTTCAATGAAAATAATAAAATGAAAGATTATATGGCACAAAAATGATAGAAATGAAACCAAGTGTCACATGGAATAATCTATTGGGGCCACCTCTAGAATTCATCTATCGTGATTCCTAAGTAATGGAATCACTATGTGGCTCTATGGGGCATTTGTCCAATGGGAGACTTGGGTGCACCGATATGTGATATGATACTGCAATGCTAGTGGTGAATATGATAATAAATAAATGGAAAGAAAAGATGATAATGTGAAATATGATTTTGTATGTTTTGATTATGAGATTTTAAGTGTTTCCTAAACAGGAAATTGTGAATTATTAATTTATATGTGTATGTATTGATCATGTTTAAGACTTTTCCTTATGTTCTTTTACGGATAATATGTTACGTGTAATTGACATTTGAGAAATTCAAATTCCATTATATGCATTTAATTTTTATTTATTGGCCCTACATACGAGCCTTTGCTCATCGAAGAAAAATCTTGTTTTTCCTCTGTACTAGGATCCTGCAAGTTAAGAGATGACGGGTGGTGGTTGATGCTTATGATGCTATTTTGCACAAAGAACTAGTCCTGAATAAATAGAAAACCTTTTGTGGCTTACAGTACTTTTGGATATGCTATTTTGGACATGTACACCATGTATTTTATATGTTAATTTTATGGTCATTGTATCATATGTGGAAGAAAAAAAATATTGTAAGATGTAACTATGATATATTTTGGATTGTGTTTGTTTTATCCTTATGATACATGTAAACTTTAGTTTTATAATTGAAGTGATATCATGTGTATGAGTTTATTTTACTTATGTGTCAATTATGATGATCCGGACTCTCGAGATATGTTATAAATATTTTTTCGCCCACTTGAGTGTTCAGGTCATTACACAACTTATCAGCAAGACTTAAAATTTAACTTAAACACAGCTCCAACCGCAAGTATACGATTTTTCTTGTAGTATTTTAGGGTCGAATCCATAGAGAAATCAGACTTTCACGATCCAACTACTCTATCCTACCCCAAACAGAATCAAAAGAGGGAAAATATGATGTAGAAAATTAGATGAAATGGAACTTGAATCTGAAACGAAAAATAAAACAAAATATTTTTGATATTTTTAAAATTTAAAGTGAGCAGGAGCAGAACCAATGCGAAGGAAGATGAATCACTCAAATATGGAAAATAGTCGGGACATAAGAGTCATTTTCAAACTCTAACTTGTGACCAAAACAATAAGCACAATCAAGAAGACCTGAGAAATGAAATTAATAGGCCCAACTACTCTCATAGTCAAGGCATGCAACTCAAATCCCTAGAGGTTTTCACATGCTATCTCTCGATGCATTGGACAACCTTTCTTCAATCTACACTAGGTCTCCGATTAGAACCTCTAGACCAAATATGGATCTCTCAAAAGGGTTGTGCTTCTCGGCCTCCACCCCTTGAAGAGGGATACTAATCACACCTCTTAAACTCTACTCCCATCTCGGATCTTAGAAGAATCTAACAACATATCCTTCCCTCTCGGGTAAGGGTTGCAACAAGGTGTGAAACAGTTACAATCACAATTCTAAAAATGTGAACTTTAGGTTATTCCACCCAAATGGAAGAATATCTCCTCTCGACCCATACGTTTTACTTAGATAGGAACAATGAACAACTCACAACATCAAAAACAACACAAACAACCACACTTTATACAAGAGAAGATTGAAAAGTCATATGGATACATTAAATCATAAAAGGGTAGTTTGAAACAACAAGATAGAGTTCTCAAATTATCTCATGTCCAGGCTTAAATGTTTAGCCTCTCAAAGTCATTACAAACATCAAGCAATTATAGAAACAAAAATCTATATTAAAAATACTAACAAAAGCTCAAGATGCAAAAGTCAATAATGTCTCCCAATGAACCATTGTCCTTCCTTCACTGCAATCCAGAACCAAACCAGATAAAACCCAGTTGTGGATCTCTCCTTGGCTGGTAAAACCTTCAACCTCTCTTCAATGGTGGCTCCTTTCCTCTCGGAAGTGGAAACCCCTTTTTGTTGTCCTCTCACTTCTTTTTATCCTCCCTCTATCTTCCAATCAACACATATCACTTGACCCTTGCCACATCTCTAAATAATGCCTAGAAATAGTCAAGGAATCTATTGCATTTGTACCCAAAAGTGGCAGAGGAATCTGTTGCAGTTTTGTCTTCTAGCAGTCTTTGGCAAGTTGTGGCGTCAAGGTGTGAACATATGTGTAGGTGCCCTCAGGTCCAATGTCTGTGTGCAAATGTAAATTTACCTCACTAGGTTCCATGATGGTCCTCCCCTACCCTTTTGACACTTGTCCACCGTCATTTCTTGCAAGAAATGCTCAGAAATATGATAGAGGAATCTTTTAATGACATGTTGTTACGTCTTATCTTTTGTGCATTTTGTCTGGTAGCAGTGTCAAGGTGTGAATCTACACAGGGTGCTCCCAGATCTGATGTTCATGCAAAAGTGTAAGTCGACCTCCTCTAAGTCACTGTAGGAAAATCAAATGTAATCACTCATAATCCCACTAAAAAGACATTACAAGAAGTATGTATTAATGATAGAATGTTAGCAACAGATGTTTCTATCGAATTAGTGACACGATAAGTTGATCAAATTTAATTTTTTTAACACTTTGCGACGAATTAGCGACGGAGATAATGATGGAAGTATGTTGTCGTTAATAATGACAGAATCAATGATGCTTTAGTGACAGTAGCTCGTTGTCGCTATTATTTAATTATGCGTTATAAAAAAAATAAATTTAGCGACAAGTTGGCAACATATTAGCAACGAAACCTTCTGTCGCTAATTCTCATGCCCTGAAATTCCTCGGCCTCAATTTTTTTTCCCGTCTTCTCCATGTTTTTCCCTTGTCGACTTCTTCTCCGCTCGACCTGCCCCTCGTTGCCTCACCATCTCGCTTCTGGTAAAGCCCTCCTTCCTCCGCCCTCCTCATTGCTGTGAGGAGGGCGGCGCCCACCCTTCTAAATGAGAGGAGGGTGCGCGCTCTCCTCAATGAGAGCAGTGAGGAGGGCGGCTCATGCCCCCCTCAATAAGAGGAGGGCGGCGCGAGGAGGGTGCGCGCCGCCCTCCTCCCGGTAGTGACTCACACCTAAGAGGAGGGCGTTGCACGCCCTCCTTACAGGCCATGAGGAGGGCGGCACCGGCGGTCCTCCTCAAACCCTAAGGAGGGTGGCATCGATGGCCCTCCTCACATGTATAATTAATCTTTAATTATGTTTAGTTCATCTTAATTATATTTAGTTTATATTTAATCATGTTTAGTTCATATATAATTATGTTCCTTTATATTTAATTATGTTTAGTTCATTTGTAATGATGTTCAGTGAATATCGAATAATGTTCAATATTTGTAATCATATTTCATTCATATTTAATTATGTTCAGCTTATATTTAATTAAGTTTCAATCATATTCATGTAGTATAATGAGACCTGATTGAAGTGGAAAGATGATAAGGGTTATATTTGTGAAAAATTTAAGGACAGAGTTGATAAATTCTTAATATTTGCATATAAAGAACGATGTGTAGTCGATTCTCTTGGTCGCATTCGTTGTCCATGTGTGAATTGTAAGAATAAAAAATTGAAACTAAGATATAATGTCGAGATGGATTTATATCGAAAGGGTTTTTGGGTGGATTATTCGAATTGGACATTGCATGGTGAAGAATATTGGAAAGATGAAAGTTCAAGTAATCAAGACAATTTTATGGAAACTTCGAAAATCCATATTTGGTGTTACATTTTACAGAGAGAATGAACAAAGAGAAGAAACTCCTAATCCTTCGGCTTCAAAATTTTATAATCTTTTAGAAAATGCAAAAGAGTCTCTTTGCAATGGTTGTGAGCAACAAAGTATGTTATCTTATTTCACATGATAAATTTGAAGTTTGAATATAATATGAGTGAGAAGTGCTTTGACAGAATGATTTGCAGTATCAAGAGTATGTTGCTTGCTTCTGAAAAGTTACCTGAAAATTATTATAAATGCAAGAGAATGATGCGTGAACTTGTCTTAGAGTACCAAAAGATTGATGTTTGCCGCAATCATTGCATGTATTATTACAAGGAGCATAGCGAATTAGCAAGTTGTTATGTATGCGGTAAGCCAAGATTCAAATAATTCGCTATTTTGTTATGTATGCAGTGAGCTAAGATTCAAACCAAAGTCAAATTATAATACTAACCAAAGGGATATTCCTGTCACAATATTCATATATTTTCCAATCATCCCAAGATTGCAACGCTTATTTTTATCCAAGAATACTACATAATTTATGCGATGACATACATAGCGGGTGCGAAGTGATCCCTCAGTTATGATACATCTCCCTTCTGATGCAGAAGTATGGAAATATTTTGACAATTCTCATCTTAATTTTGCAGCAGAGATTCACAATGTACGATTAGGTCTTTTGCACTGATGGTTTCTATCCATTTGAGGGTTCAACAATATCATATTTATGTTGTCCTATATTTGTTACTCCTTATAACCTTCCATCAAATATGTGCATGCGTAGGAAACACATATTTTTTACTTGCATGATTCCTGGTTCAAAGTCGTCGAGCAAGAGTAGATGTGTATCTTAGTCCTCTTGTTGATGAATTGAAAATGTTATGGAAGAATGCAATTTTAACATATGACAATTCAAATATGCAAAAGTTTATTATGAAAGTGGCACTATTATAGACGATTAATGACTTTCTTGCATATGGAATGTTAAGTGGATGGAGCACTAAAGGAAAACTTGCATGTCCATTTTGTGGAAAAAAACACACAATCATTTTACTTGAAACACAGTAGAAAAGTGTGTTGGTTTGATTGCCATCGAATGTTTTTGCCGATCGATCACCCGATGCGGCATGATAAAAATTCTTTTCATAAGACAACTGTGGAAGAAAAATTATCATTAATTAGAATGAGTAGTCTTGAAGCATTGTCACAAGTTAATGTGATTGGTCCTATAACTTTTGGGCTGAAGGCATCCACAATTCGACCACCTGAATATGACATTGATCATAATTGGAAAAAGAGAAGTATTTTTTTTTGGAATTTGCCATATTGGTCCTCAAATCTAGTGCGACATAATCTAAATATTATGCATGTGGGAAAAAAAATGATAACATATTCAACACTGAGATGGACATCAAAGGAAAAATCAAAGATAATATGAA
>LTAE01013999.1:0-11896 GCA_001647135.1 Pontederia paniculata | reverse complement strand
TATATATATATATATATATATGTATTTTTTCGATAATAGCATATATATGTAAATGAGAGCAAACTAGTTGCAATAGTTTGACTTGCATATATAGTATATATCTCTTTCTTAAGCTAATTTACATCTCTTTTTTTAAGCTAAAATTTAGTTAACTCAAAATAGAAAGATTAGCTAAAGTTACTTCAATTCCTCTAAAATGTTATAAGATTGGAATTTTAGAATATATAACTATTAAAATATAGAAAAACATTAAGTGAATTAATTAATATTTTATTGACTTTTCACATATTAGAACACATTGCAAAGTTTTTGAAAAAAAATGTTCACCTCAGCACACAACTTGAGCACTCAGCCACTACCATCACAAAACAGTTAAAACGTCCCCCTCCACCGAGTCCATATACGAGGAAATCTGATTACTTACTTCATCAACTCATCAAGGTAGTCGCTCAACATTCTCTCTCTCTCTCTCTCTCTCTCTCTCTCTCTCTCTCTCTCTTGTGTGTGTGTGTGTGCAGCAGCAATGGCAATACCATCCAAAGATACACCTCCTGCAGTGCTGGAGGCCGTTGAGGAGATCATGAGGGCGTACAGGTCTCTGCCGCCGAGGCCGTCCCTAGAGGAGGTGGAGGCGGCCGTGGCTGTCATCAGAACGGCGGACAGTGAGGAGGAGGAGCTCAGGATTCAGGAGATCAGCAGGATGCAGAGGGCTGTGGATGTGCCAGAGGAGCTCTTCTCCGTGTTGCAGGAGGTGAGGAAGAACCTGGTGCTGCTGCAGGGGCAGGAGCAGAGGAAAGAGGCGTCGTGTTTGCTGGAATTGGACAAGAGGTTCCAGGTGTTCGATGAACTCATACAGAGTGCTTCCGGACTGGTTTCGCCTGAGGAAAGTGGTAAGAGCGACCTGGAGGAGAAGGCCAAGTCCGGGAATGGTGTGGCTGTGCCATTGATGGGTAAGAACTTGAACATGGTTGAGCAGAAGGATGAGAAGACGCCAGAGTTGAGTGCTAAACCACTCCTGCTCGACTCCTTAAAACCGCCTGTTCTTGTTCTTGCAGGTAATCCTTTTTTCTTCTTACACGCTCTTGTCATATTCTGCAACAATATAATTAGATCTTTTCTGTATTGTTCTGATAAATCAAAAGAAACATGAAGGCTAAAAAGATATTTATATGTTGTGTTGATAATGCATTGAATCTGATATTAATCTAGTGAAAAACTCATACGACCCCAGTATATCACAGTCGTTCGAATAATTGAGGCGGCGAAGCCGTCCGTCCCATACGGGAGTTTTGCTGCCCGGTCAGCGAGTCTAAGGGAGGGTCTAGAAGGTGCGCGGGCTCGGGGGCAGAACCCTCGAAACCTAGATAATCTTAAGGCTTATATTTCCTATTTTATATTGGGAATTCATATATAAACTTCCTAAAGTTTGGGTGGGTTATTCTATATCATATATTGTTTTTCACATCAAAAAAATAACTCTAGCCATCATCTGAGGACGTAGCCCAATTAAGAATGAATCTCGTAAATCTATGTGTCTTCTCTACGTTGATTTCTCTCTCTCGCCTATTTTTCATAACACATTGAATAGTCTAATATGAATTCATATCAAGTCTGTAAATTTTCAAGTTTCAGTTTATGTTGCATGTAAGGATTCCAAGTTTGGAGTCTAGCTTATGGTATATGTTATCAAATATGCATGATAGCTTCATTGTGCATATTGTTATCAGAGTTGCATGACATATTTATTTAAATTTATGTTACAGCTTTGTATAAGATCTTATAGGTTAACTTTTCTCTTCCAAATAGTTTAAGTTTACTGGTAAGCATCGTTTCTAACTATTTTCGTTTATTCTGAGAACAACGGGAGTACAAGTAATATTTCTAGAATTTTTTTTTCAGCAATGTCTAGCAAAATTGTTCCTTTTTTTTTATTTCCTTCCTTCCATACTAAAGGTATAAAAAAAGAAGATTAGTTCTTCTTTGTGAGGCCAACTTTTGGTCTTCTTATTTTATATATGTAAAGTAGCTACTTTGTCCATGTTATGGTTATCCAAAGTTTGGTAGGGAGGTGAGAGTGTTGGCGATGCTTTTTGTTGTTGTGCCTTGAATTATTCTATTTTGTACTTAAAATTGTGAAACGAAAAAAATTGAGAGAAAAAAGAAAGAGAATCTGTGGCGGTAACGAAGGACTTAGGCGTTAGGTCCAAGCCCGTAGCCCGACACTGATTCTCATGGGAGTGAGGGGGACGAAAACCCCCGCGGTAATAGATCATTATAAATATGGATTAGAGTTTTACGATATATTCTTCTTTTTCGAAATAGTGAAAACTCTTTGATGGCGGTCTTCTTTGTCCGTGGATGTTTTCCTCTTGTTCACATTGATCAAGAGGGTTTTATCACGTTAAAAATCTATGTGTCCATCTTTATTTCGTTTTTATTCGTTGTTTTGATCATTGGTCGACCCCTCGCCCTATATTCCCAACACTTCTTAACCAAGGCAACATAGGTTATGTACCCTGTGTATTTCTTATTAGTCATCATTCCTGTTGCATCAGTTTGAAGACCAGCACAATCCATAGCGTAATATAAAGTGTCATGTTCCTTGCATGGCTTTAGGTGGCGAGGACACAGAAAAGTTGAGCCTCATCCAAGTTGCAAGCATAATCGAGACATCAGCAAAAGATGGAAGTGCAGTCCTGGACCTCCAGGGAAAGCTCATGGACCAGATTGAGTGGCTCCCCACATCTCTGGGCAAACTGCAAGATGTTACTGAACTAAATTTATCTGAGAACAGGATCATGGCGCTTCCCACATCTGTAGGTAGCCTCAGGTTCTTGTCCAAGCTTGACATCCACTCAAACCAGCTGATAAACCTCCCAGATTCATTTGTAGAACTATCGACTTTAACTGACCTTGACCTGCATGCAAACCGGTTGAAATCTCTGCCGTCTTCATTCGGCAAACTTACAAATCTAGTAAACCTTGATCTGAGTTCAAATCAGTTGTCCATGCTCCCAGACACATTAGGAAATCTAACTAATTTGAAAAGACTCAATGTGGAGACGAATGAGCTCGAAGAGCTCCCTTACACCGTCGGATCTTGTACCGCTCTCGTCGAACTCAGGTTGGACTTCAACGAACTGAAAGCTTTGCCGGAAGCAGTTGGGAGGCTAGAGAACCTGGAGGTTCTGACATTGCATTACAACAGGATCAAAGGTTTGCCTACAACAATGGCCTCACTCACTAAGCTGAGAGAACTTGATGTGAGCTTCAATGAACTTGAGTCGATACCCGAAAGCCTGTGTCTCGCCACTAGTTTGGTAAAGTTGGATGTTGGGAGGAACTTTGCAGATTTGAGGGTGCTACCAAGATCAATCGGCAATCTGGAGATGCTAGAAGAGCTGGACATAAGCAGCAACCAGATAAGAGTACTGCCTGAGTCCTTCAGATTATTGTCAAAGCTGAGAGTTTTCCATGCAGATGAGACTCCATTAGAGATACCGCCTAGGCATATTGTCAAGTTGGGTGCTCAGGTGATGCTTAAACACAATCCTTTAATTTGTGCACATTATGTGCTCCATGTAATTCTAATTCCTTCTTGACGCAATTGATCTACTGTCAACAGGCTGTTGTCCAATACATGGCTGACTTGGTTGTAGCTGGGAATGCAAGCACTCAACATAGCCGGAAGAAGGGCTTTTGGTTTTGGATATGCTCGATGTTTCGGCTTCAGGAGGTGGATGCCAAGACTGAAACAAGTTTATTTGCAGAAGTTTGAATCCTACTTCATTTGTAAATTCAGGAGAGCTTTGTCCACTGCATTTTCTTGTCCATTTTGCTTGTATTTCAGTTGTAATTATATCCATCAAAATAATGCTTGATGTTTAACAGGCTTTCTGTCAACTGCATAAATGAAGGTTGCTGTGTTCCATACTCAAATGATCTTATTTATATTACATTGTGTCGGTCTTCTAACTTAGTTTGGTATGTTCTGTTTGATGCCTCTGACATTTCTATCCTAGGCACTGGTTGCTTACCACTTGACAGAGATGGAATGTCCGCATCCATCAAGAATTTTACTAGAGAAAAAAACAAAGCCATCCTTAATAAAAGGACATCAAATTGGAAGGAAAGCATCAACTCGTAATCACAACTTGAGGCATGACCTTTGATTTGTTTTCCGTAGCTTCTTGGTGACTTCTTACCTTCCTTCATCTACAGTAGTATTTCATCTTTCTCCTACCTGTTTTTCTTTCAGCTTACATGCAAGCAGAAATTTGATACAGAAGATTCAGTCTCTTGAACGTTTTCTTTAAAATGTGGGTTTGACTTGGGATCATTAGCTGAGTTGCATCATCTAGAGGCTTTTGGTTCTTCTAGATATATAATAGATGCATCTCCTGTGTCATTTGAGACTAACTGCTGTGTTATCATTTTGTCCTAATGGGTCTGTCTCCTGTCCTAATGAGTTGCATCGTTTAGAGGCTTTTGGTTCTTCTGGAAATTTGAATAAGGAACTTATACAAGAGTAAGTTCACTTGCCTAAAGTTTCTATTGCCTGTTGAGATGACAGCTCTTAGAATAATTTGTAATTCATTTCTGATCTAAAACACTGTCTAAGTTTACTTGTTTCTCCCCTGAAGTAATACGAAACTCTACCATTTGAACTGAAAGTTGGGCATAAGAAACTTGAACTGCTGTGATAAACAACTAAAATTATAGAGGTCCCCATGACTCTATTGGATGAAAAGTTGCAGTCTACAATGAAATGTCACTTGATTTGCATTCTCAGTTGTGGATTTCAAGCTGCAGGGCAATATAGTGTAATTTGTGCAAACCATTTCATGTTTTAGAATATAATTTTTCACATTTTTAAATAATGGTCTTGGTGAAGTTTCTATGATTTTGGCAACCATTTTGCATGAATCCAAATTATGAGGTGTCTTTCATTGTCCAAGTTAATTTTGGCTCAGTTTCCTTGGCTTCTGTTTGTATCCATTTAAAGGCATATATAATGCTTCAGAGGACTTTTTTTTGGGTGGTTTATTCTTAGGTTCAACTCACTAGCTAATATTATATACATACTTTGGATGCTAATAATCTGGAGTGTCTAATAATCCACTGTCATACTGTTTGTTCTTGGCCAAAACAATGTGTCGTTCATAAGTTGTTATGCAAGAACACAAGCATATATTGATCGTTTAATGAATTGGACACAATAGCTGAAAGAAGAAAAAACATGATTCTGACATTTCAAATCATCAACATGCACCTTGTTTTAGTGATGTCGAAACTCAAAAGACTGACAACCATGGGGAATCAGAAATAACAAAACATTGGCTACAGATTAAGAGACTGGACCAGCCATTGATATCTTTGTATCAAGTTAGGAAGTCAATCAAATTGTTTTGTACTATTGGCATTGCAGAATTTGGACCAGATATCTTCAATTAGGCATACTCATGGGTCTCAGAAAGAGGTTCTGACCTTGTGCATTTTTTCACAGGTCAACCGAGCTTCCAAATCATGAAAAATCTACATTCAAAATATGGAATTAATTAGAAAACAAGAATGGGTATGATAGAGCTTAGCGTATTTAAGATTATACAACACGTAGTTCACTTGCTTGATGCAATGAAATTTCCTATCTGTAAAGAGTACTGCTAACTAAAGCTATCAACGGTGAATACTTACTCTCATGGTTAAGTCTTCCGGCAAATGCAACCGATTCAGGGGAAAAACTTTGGGGAATATGATCCAAGTAATAGCATAACCTTTGAGGAAGATCAGGTGTAAGTTACCGCAGATCATTGATCAAGGTCACAAGATCTCCAACTTTCCACCTTCAAGTTCCAATGACTGGGTAGAGCAGATGTCCAGGCATTTAGGTCTGGTAATGGCCCTGTGAGCGCCATGTAGTTATCATTATCTCTATCCACCAATCTCCTCCAGCTTAGCTGCAATTAACCTCCAGGGTGTAAGAGAACATTTGGAAAGCACAGAAAGGGAGATTATTTGAATCACCAACAATGAGACTGAGCAAAGCACTGTTGCCTGGAGGACATCCCATTCAAAATATTGAAAGAATTCACATGCATCAAATAAGGAAACAATTTTAGCTGTGTTTTACCAACATGGTTGAGAGGGTTAACTACAGAGGCTTAGGATACTGAGGCCTAATAAATCATGGGATTGATAGTGGGCAAGTTGTGTTTCTATGAGATAATGCAGGATTATAAACCATAATGTTCCCCAAGCAACTAAATCAGCTAAAAGGTGAATCAAATGGCTCATCAATCAACTATGATTCGATTTCATTGCATATGATCTAGATGGATACAGAATTTAACAAGCGTAGGTGTACAATCATTTTTAATAAATTGGTGCGATGTACCTTTCCAGGAAATGCTCGGCACATTGCCTTAATAGTTGAATTCTTTATCCAGGAACCAGTCGAAGAAGTATTGTTATTGGTATCACCATTATCTTCAGCATGGGCTCCACCACAGTTGACAATAATTCGGCCATGGGGCATCAACTTCTTTTCAAGTGATAACCATGTAGCAACCTGCAATTTAGGAACAAATTAAGAATAGGTAACATATCATCATGAACAACTTAAAAAGTAAGAAATAATAGCCAAAGAAACAGAAGCATCATAAAGAACAAAAACATTGGCGAAACATAGATAAGCGAGATTCCAAGTCTCAAAGAAAAAGTTTAACTTCAAAAGTTTTACATCATATACAAAATCCTATCGCCTCCCCACCCCCCTTTAATTCTTATTTTCTCAATATCTCGTTCATAAGGATCACTAGGATTCACAAAGCTCTCCCTCGAGAAAAGAAAAAAGTCACAAAATTTCCTCTTATGAAAGCTTTGTAGAATAACCGAAATCATAAGTATGAAATGAGCAATACATATATGTATGTTTATAATTTCATACAATTAAGCACTTTTGTTTAGACACTTGAACAAAAAAGTTACAGTTTTATTTAAGAGGAAACAAGAAACGGTGAGGTTCAAACCTCTTCCAGTTGGGGTATGATTTTTCCATCAGCAAAAAGATCCACAATGATACCTGTATAATGTATGTCAAAGGCGATCTCCAAAGTTATTATTCTTATAAGTTGATATCCTGATTGTGATATATAGTCTCTTTTGTAAGTCAACCTTTTAAAATATTTAAAAGGCCACAAATTAAAGGCATTTATAGTCATGGAAATACTAAAACCAATAAGTTTTTTAGGGGAAAATACCAGCAAAGCCTCCATCAATAATTGCAGATTCTGAAAGTGCATCATCAATGTAGATGGAAAGAGAACCACCAGATTGTGTGCCTTTCTCCAGTTCAGACAAACCAAAATACTCCCTCGCCATGTCAATCAGCTATCAAAGAACAAACCAAAGAATCAACAAAGAAGGAGATAAACTTGAAGTCATAATAATTTATGTCAATGATGAATAATACACCAACAGATATAACTAAAAAAATGTTGGCATGTTACTGGTGCTAATTGAAACATCTCACTCTATATCTTGGAAATGCAAAAGTTTCCCTAAAGTATTCAATTGGGGCTATTAGGAAAATATTATAAAAGAACAATCCAAATTATCCTTAGAAGTGTCATTGAGAAATATAGCCGTATCTCAACCAACATATTGGAAGATTGTACACAATATGCATCAGGGAAATAAGGTTACTTACAATAGGATCAATCTCCCATCCATGTAACTGCAAATGGGGCCACATCTCAAACAGCAAATGTGCTGCTGTTCCACCACCCTACAGATTGCAGAAGTAAGGTTTCATAAAAATCTAGGCGACAAATTCGTGCACATCAACAATAACTCTTCGCCCATAAGAAGAAGTTAGAGATGATTACCAAACCTAAAATTGCAATTGGACCTTCCGGGATAATGGCTGGAAGCTTAGCGAACTCATCCTGCAGAAAACATCAAGAAATCAAAATTGGTAAGTGGATGACTATTGGACATCTAATTCGACATCGAAACTAAAGAGATGGAGAAAGTTCAGAAGTCAGCTCCACTACCCAATATGAACCTGTCCAGAGTTTCCCCTTGTTCAGCATGCTGTGAATGTTGTCTGTGGATGAAAACACATGTATCTTGAAATTAGATTAGGAACAAAGTATCAGAGAGAAACCTGCTCTAATTTTACCAAGACCTTATTTGACAAGCTTAAAATCCCATTGAACAATTAAAAGATTCGACATGAACAGCAGTTAATTTCATGGCAGATATGGAAAAAGTTGAGATTGGAGAAGAGAGTTCTTACGGGTGGAATCGAGGAGGAGAACCCTGGAATCGGGAGTGTCCACAACCATGATGTCGTTGTGCATGGTGCTCATAGAGGTGAGGACCTTGAAAGGAGACTCCTCTTCGTCTTCCTCCGAGGAAGACACCATTGATTCCGGCTGTGGAGAGCAAGGAAGACGGAATCTTGGTCGTCGCAAGTGGCGTTGCGCCGTTCGGATGACGCCGCCATGGCGGAAGGGTGTAGAGTTCTTGTTGTTGCTGCTGCTGCGCACGAGGTGTTTGAAGTGGAGGCTAAGAGAAGGACGAAGGGGTGCAATCGTCGCGGCAGCTGAGGGCGGCAGTGGCAGCGGCACTGCCGTCGCCAAACTCGCCATTTTTTTTTATTATTTTGCTCGAGAGCGGAGACGGAGACGGAGACGCAGCAGAGCAACCAAAATATCAATCCAGGGCTGCAGGTTTTGGAAGGCGCCAACTCAGCAACTACATCCAACATATTTTTATATTTATCGTGTGAATATATAATAATATATATAATACTTTAGCTTAATTTAATAAATTTATATATTAAAAATGAGGGCAATGAGTAAGGAGCATGCAGCGCTCAAAAATATACTAATTCACTTCTTCTCATATCTTCGTGTGAATTTATTAGTATGAGTTTTTTACCACAAGCTCACGCTACTATATTTATATGTAATATGAGTAGAAATAAGTTGCACTGTAATTTACAATATTGCACAAATATTTCATCCTTTTTATATATAAATATTTTATTAATGTGAACTTGTGTTCACAGATCCACATATATGAGCGCTATATATCATGCTGTAATTTACAGTATTACACAAATATTTTATCCAGAAAAAAGATATAAATGTGCAACGCTGTAAATTATAGTTATCCTCTTCTTATATATAATGTAGGTTTATTAGCGTAGACTCATGTTCATAGGTTCACACTAAAAAAATTGCACTATATGTGAGTGTTATAGGTCAGCGCTGTACAAATATTTTATCCAAAAAGGGAGATATGAGTGTGCAGCGCTGTAAATTAGAAAAGTTCACTCCTCCTCACAATGTAAGCTTATTAGTGTGGGCTTGTGTTCACAAGCCTACAATAAAATATTTGCACTATATGTGAGTGTTATAGATCGTGTTGTAATTTACAGCGCTGTACAAATATTTTATTTTATTTACCTATCACAAATAATTCATGATAATTAACAAGAAATGCTATTGTGTATGTGTTGTATGTTTTTTACAATGATAAAATATTTGTGCAACAATGTAAATTATAACACGATCTATAGCACTCACATATATTATAAATTTTTTAGTGTGAGCCTATGAACATAAGCCCACACTAATAATCATATATTATATGTGAGTAGGAGTGTGCTGCTGTAATTTACAGCGCTGCACACTCATCCCCTAAATTACAGCACGTCATATGACACTCACATATAGTGCAAACTTTTAAGTGTGAGTTTGTTACTGTAATTTACAACGTTGCACACTCATATCCCTCGTAAAAAAATATAAATGAACTAAGATTCATCGTTTTGTTTTTAATAGTCGAATGTGGACATTTCAGTGAACATACTTTAATTATTTTTTTTTCTAAAATTTTAATATGATTGTTTGACAACATCAGAAAAAATCATTTTTTTCTTGGGATAACATTAGAAATAAATTCACCCTGAAACAATATCAAAGAAATAATAATATCTTGTAACAACATGATTGTATCTCATGTTCTGGAATAGCATCAGAACATTGATAGAGTCAACAATATCTTGGAACAACATCAGGATTACACCTCTGCCCTGGAACAACATCATGACATAAACAAGATACAAGATTCATGTAATGGTGTAAGTACTTTAATATGAGATTTTTTTAACAATCTTAGATCTTATTTCATTAATGTATTCAGATGACTTTGAGGTAATTTAATTAATTTCTCATGAGTCTTCCAGGTACGTCGATTGTCAATGGTGGTGCACTAACCATGGTCAATGCCTTAAAAGGGGAGGATGCACGTGAATCATTTTCGTTGAACATCGGGAGCTAGCAAAATAACAGGAACCATGCAGCAACCACGTTGTCCGCCCTATCCCATTAGCACTTGCAGCTCCAAACAATTGTCATCGTCCTATTTGTGTTATTAATCTTGCACCCTTACCTCAACAATGTTCTTAGGCTTTCTATTGTCTAATCTCTAAAATTTAACCTATCCAAAAAAAGAATTAAGAATCCAAATCAAGGATTAGAATTTCTGCCTACTGGGTCAGGGATGTAAACCGTGTGATTAGAAAATGGTCTGTGTCCTATAGGGGTCAACACGGACCGCGTCAGGGTGATGCGGACCGTGTGATGTCTAGGGTTTCCGCCGCGTCCGTGTCCACCTCGTCGCGCCGCACGTCATGCTCCGTGTCCGCGCACCGCGCGCCTACCGTGTTCATTCTTCGCATTCGGGTTCGATGCCGCGCCCGTTTGCTTTGCCGTGTCATTAGCCACGCGTCCAATGTCGTGCCCATGTTCGTGTCTGTATCGCCTGATCGTATCATGTGCGCTCCATGTGTGAGGAGCATGGACCGTGCGCGTGGGACACAAACCGTGCCATGATGGCACACACTGTGTGATCCTTAGGGTTCCCGCTGTGATGCTTTGTCATGATCCGCATCCGCCATGTGTCGCGTTCACCATGCACGTGTCGTGTGCCACTTGCGTTTGCTGTGCGTGACGTGCACCTGTCGCGTCGTCTGCACCGCGTCTACCGAGGTGTCAGCCGCGCTCAAAGTCCGCCGTCGTGTCGTGCTCTGCTTAGGATCCACATGACGCGGTCTGCGTACGATCTACGCTAGTTGTGTCATGTTATCTTCTCCAGACACTGCCGCCGCACGTTTTCGCCGACACTTTGTGCCATTTTCTTGTGGTTGTTGAATCTGTTTACATCCATTTTGTGGGGAAAATTCCCCTAATTAAATTCCAATCCTCACAACAATAATTAATAGGAAGAACCAGAGGAAAAATCCAAGAAAATACGTAAGGTTCATCACATCATCTTATGTATAAGGAATCCGCCAGGAAATATATTTTTGGGTTTGTTGTGGTTTGTCCTAATCTTTTGAGAACATCCTCTCCGACGTCTCTCTTGCTGAGATGGAGGATCTTCTTCTCCTATGCCCAATAAAATTTATGGAAAGAGAGAAGAATCGAAGAAGAAACATGAATATGAGGGAGAGTAAAGAAACTATCTTACCTAGGGTCGGCCATAAAAATTCTGAATGAAACTGTAACGCCCCCAAAATCAGACCTTGCCACCTGGCAAAAATCTTGACTTTTGAGACGCTATCGTCATACATCAGTGACTTTCATTTGACCAATCCACTGGTCAACACTAAGTACATGTCAATGCGGAAGTCAATCATCAATCTATGACCAGGACCTATGTCATGTGCAAGTCATCCATCACGAACACCATCACGCTATCGCTGCGCCATCACCATCTATATGAACATATTTGCCTACAAAATTGAATTCGTAGGGGAGATGAACCTCCCGTGAGTTTTGACACTCAGTATGTAAATGATCATAAATAAGAAAATCAATAT
>LTAE01013997.1:0-11898 GCA_001647135.1 Pontederia paniculata | reverse complement strand
CATTCTGCAATTTTTTCGCCATCGCTTTCCTCAACGCCTGCCATGCCATCTCTCGCATCCTTGAGACAGAATCCGCCCACAAAGTCTTCCACGAACCACCGGAGCCAAGGCGCCTCGCCGGACGATCACCGCGACGATCGGAGACGACGCTTGCTGCTCCTTTGTTTTTTCTTCTCTGCACCTAGTACTCAAGCAACGTGAGGAAGAAGAACATTGTTTTCACTGTAGCACTCTTCCTCAGCCGTTGGATCTTCTTATTAGATTTGATTTGAATCATCCATGTCATTCAAGTTTTAATCTATTAATCTGGGTTGTTCATTGTTTTTAATTTCTGATCTGGATCGTTGATTTTTATTCTGGTTTTAAGATCTGATCTATTATAAGTTATAAATCTCAGTCTTTGGATTTATCAACGTGTTTAGATCTCAACCATAAATTATTTTTGATCTGTGTCATTGATTTTTCCTCTGATTTAATTTGGATCGATCATCCTTTATAATTGTTTTGTTATAATCAGCACCGACATTTGTGTTATTCTAATCTGGATCGTCCATTTCATTAGTTGTAAGTTTATAATCTCAGTCGCCCATTTTTGTGTTTTAATCTGGATCGTTCAATTTTAAGTTGATATGTTTAAATCTGAATCGTTTATCTTTAGTTTTAATCTAAACCGCCTAATATAACTTAAGTTGTTGTTTTAATCTATGTCGTGCATTTTATTTCTTAAGATCTGGATCGTCCATTTCTCAGACTTATTAGTTCTAATCTGAATCACTCAATTTTTTAATTTTTAATCAGAACCGTTCGTTTTAATATTGATCTGATATGATATTTGCCGTATTTGTGGATTTAATCTGGACCGTTCTTCTAACTTTTTTAATCGTGACCGTTGATTCCTTTATTTTGATCTCATACATACAATTCTTTTGGGCCATTGAATGTGCAGGCCACTAAATTTTTTAATCCATCTTTTTTTTATATGATCCGAATTTTATTTTGAATATTTCGAAATATTTAATATATATATATATATGAAGAAATTTATTTTTGAAATTTATTTTATTTTCGGAAATCATTTTAATATTTTCTGAAAATATTTAAAGAATTTTTTTCCGAAAATTATTTTTTAAAGAAGTTTATTCCCGAATTTTTTTTTATTTTCTGAAAATTATTTAAAGAAGTTTTATGTTCGGAAATTATCATATTTTCTGAAAATTATTTAAAGAAATTTATTTTCGGAAAAATTTTTTTCCTGAAAATTATTTAAACAAGCTTTATATTCGGAAATCATCCTATTTCTGAATTATTTATTTTCTAAAAATATTTACAGAAGTTTCTTATTTTTCGGAAATTATTTTTTAAAGAAGTTTATTCCCGAAAATTAATTTTATTTTCTGATAAATATTTAAAGAATTTTTATATTCGGAAATTATCATATTTCTGAATTATTTATTTTCTGAAAATTATTTAAAGAAATTTATTTTCGAAAAATTATTTATTTTTTGAAAATTATTTAAAGAAGTTTTATATTCGGAAATCATCCTATTTTCTGAAAATATTTACAGAAGTTTCTTATTTTTCGGAAATTATTTTTTAAAAAAATTATTCCCGAAAATTATTTTTATTTTCTGAAAATTATTTAAAGGAGTAAAAAACTATTTATTTTCTGAAAATTATTTAAAGTAGTTTTATTTTCGGAAACCACTTTATATTTCTGAAAATTATTTATTTTCTGAAAATATTTAAAGAAGTTTTATATTCAGAAATTATCTTATTTTCTGAAAATCATTGAAAGAAGTTTTTATTCTTAAATTTTATTATTTTTCAAAAAATATTTATTTAAGGAAATTTATTTTCAAAAATCACTTGAAAAAGTTTCATTTTGGAAATAATTTTTAAAGTATAGAATATTTTATTTTATTTTTTTATTATTCTTATTTTTTTAGCAATCTATTGAACATTATATATTGACTAATTTGTGATTTACATCAGACAAATTAAAAATGACTTAGAATTATTGCTGGAGAAATGACAAAGATAGAATGTCTGAATGTCGTTAATTATAACATGTGGAGCAAGAAAGTTAGGTTTGGACTGATCCATGAGAACCTAGATAAGTACATCGGCTCTACTGCTCCCAAGCTTTTTGAGAGAGCCACAAATGAAGAAAAGAAGGCTCAAGAGAAAGCAAAGGAGCAGTGGGAGAAGAATGATAGAAAAGCAAAAACCTTCATATTGATACATATGGAGGACAATCTTATCACGGTGTTTGAGAATCATCAAACAATACATGATTTATGGAAAACGCTTAAAGACAAATATGACGATAAAACTAATATTAATGTCCAACTTCTCTTGTATAACTATAATTCTTACAAGATGAAGGAAACTGATAATGTAGTAGATCATATAAACAAGATGATAGTTATGGTTAAGAACTTAGCCTCTGCAGGGATAGTCCTATCATAAACTTTGCAGGTGGCAACAATGTTGAACAACTTGTCGTCTTCATTCGACATGACTGCCACAACGCTTCGACTTAACAGACCAGTTAAGTCGGTCACAGACTTGCCGGCCCAGCTAGTCATAGAGCAAAATATGACTAAGAACAAAAAGAATGTGGATATCTTCGAAACCGAAGAGGTGGAAGAAGAAAAAGTAAATGTCGCACTCCACCGGAAGAATCTAAGACCAAACAAGAAGCTGTTTAAAGGACACGCAAAAACGGTAAGAGGAGCCTGCTTTAACTGTGGAAAGTTTGGACATTTCAAATACAACTCTCCCACAGGAAAGAAGTCGGATCAGAATAAGCCCCCGCAAAGAAAAGGCCCTAGCAGAATAGAGTTCACTGGAGTCGTCGAGTGCAATGCTGCGATGACAGATGTTGAAGGGTGGTGGATCGACTCTGGTGTGACCCGTCACATCGTGAAGACCAAAAAAAACCTGGTGGACTTCAAAGAGCTGAAGGTTGGAGAACAGAGGATGTTCATGGGGAAAAACACCTATCTGGACGTTGAAGGTGTTGGAAAATATAGGTTGGATCTGAGGGACAACATTATGGTTATCCATGATGTGTTGTACACACCAGGGATCCGTAGGAACCTCATCTCAGTCTCTGTTCTCATAAAGAAGAACTTAAAAGTCTGATTTTATAATGATCGTGTAACCATAGGAAAAAATGGTAGGGTCTTGGCCATGAAAAAAATTGTACCTGGTTACGACTTGTTTTGTTTGACGGTCAAGAATAATGAAATAATGAATGTCTCTTCTGAGTATTTCTTGTGTTTTTAGTCTGATTATGATCTCTAACATGAGAGATTATGTCACCTTGGAAAAGATAAAATAGAACGAATAATGAGAATGAATCTAGTACATAACATATCAGGAACAAGGACATCTTCTTGTGAACATTGTTTGACTAGAAAAATGACTCGAAAATCTTTTTCGATAGGAACAAGGTCAAAGGGATTGTTAGAGTTGGTTCATTCGGATATTTGTGGTTCATTGAGTGTTGCTACACATAGAAACAATGAATATTATATCATATTCATTGATGATTATTCTAAGTTCTCTTGTGTCTATCTCTTGAAAAGAAAAGTTGAGGCTTTTGAAATGTTTAAGAGATATAAGACTGAAGTGGAGAACAAATTGGGGAAACCAATTAAAACTTTAAGGACAGACAGAAGAGATGAGTACACCTCCCGGAAATTTGAAACTTATTGCATTTAGGAAGGCATATGTAGGCAGACTACAATGCCTTATACGCCACAACAAAATGGTGTGGCGAAAAGAAAGAATAAGACTTCGATGAATGCAGTAAGATGTATGTTGTCCCATTCAGGTCTTCCCAGAAGTTTTTGGGGTGAAGCAGTGATGACTACAAATTACATACAAAATAGAATTCCCACCAAGTCCGTAGAATTAATGTCAAATGAAATATAGAATGGTAGGAAGCTCGAGTTTGGTCATCTCCGAAAATGGGGATGTAAAGTGCATGTCTTAGTTCCAAGTCAGCTTAGGGACAAGCTGGACTTTAGGACGGTGACATGCAAGTTTATAGGATATAGTGATACATCCAAGGGGTATAGATTCTTCCACAATGAGAGAGGTCTTATGGAGAATCGAGATGCAACCTTTCTTGAGAATGAAAAGGAAAAGGTACATGAAGAAGAGGACCATGAGCCTCTGATTATCCTTGGGGATAATGAAGTCGACTCGGAACGAGTCACATTGGATATAAGTCCAACAATGGGAGATGATATACAGGATATTATACCTTTGGAAGCAGTTGGTGGACCCATACAATCCACGAGTATAATCGACAACAAGATGTCCCGGACGACGCCCGCATATTTAGATGACTACCAGCTGTACGGATGCGAGGATGCATGTTATGTCGTCGATGTTGATATAGATGATCATACAGATCCTATTTCTTATGATGAAGCGATTGCTTCGGAGGAGTCAGTATCATGGTTGGCCGCCATGAGAGACGAGTTAGACTCCATTGATCGGAACGGCGTATGAGCATTATGTGACTTGTCAGTCGGTCGATAGTCCATAGGGTGCAAATGGGCATTCAAGAAAAAGTATCGCGCAAATGGTACTATTGATAAACACAAAGCTAGAGTACTAGTTGTCAAGGGTTATACTCAGAAAGTCGACATTGATTTTCAGAAAACCTATTCTCTAGTTGCTAATTTTGCATCTATTAGGATCATCTTAGCATTAGTCACATATATGAATTTGGAGTCATTTTAAATGAATGTTAAGACCGCCTTCCTCAATGGAGAATTGAGTGAAGATATATATATGCGACAACCTGATGGTTTTCAGGTGGAAGGTCAGGAAAATAAGGTTTACAAGTTGAAAAAATTATTATATGGCTTAAATCAATCATCACGTCAATGGCATAAAAAGTTCCATATGACGGTTGTCCAATTTGGATTCATTGCGAATAAATTGGACAAATGTGTGTACATCAAGAAGAGTGGGAACAAGTTTGTCATAATGTCATTATATGTCGATGACATTTTGCTCGTCGGAAATGATGTCACAATGCTCAATGAGATAAAAGAAAAAAATGAGCAAGGAATTTGAAATGAAGGACATGAGAGAAGCATCCTACGTTCTTGAAATTCAAATTACTCGAGATAGAAACTCAAGAACATTGAATTTGAGTCAGGAACAATATCTCAATAAGATACTGAGATGATTTGGGATGCATAACAATATCCCAACACCGACACCTATGTGATAGGGAAACGACTCAGTAAGAGTCAGTGTCTTAATGTACGACAAGAACTTTTAGATGTTCCCTATGCACAAGCGGTGGGTAGCTTGATGTATGCAATGTTGTGTACAAGGCCTGATTTGGTTTACTCTATAAGCCTAGTAAGTAGATATCAAAGTAATCCAGAGAAGACTCAGTGGGAAGCCATCAAGAGGATACTTAAATATCTCAAAGGCACCGTGCAACTAAAATTGACATATCATACTGATTCATTTTAGCTTGTAGGTTATTCAGATGCGGATTTTGACGGGGATATTGATGACCGAACATCCACATCAAGTCACTTATTTTTATTGGGTGGTGCAGTTGTTTCTTGAGGAAGCAAGAAACAAGAGTGTGTGGCTAGACTCACACAAGAAGCTGAATATATTACCTATAGTATGACAACCACTCATGCAGTATGGATCAGACGTTTTCTTTTAGAATTTGAGCTCAACTTGGTCGATGGACCATTACATATGTACTGTGATAGTCAAGTGGCAATAAACTTGATAGACAGTGGAGCAAACAGTTGTAGAGGAAAACATATAGAGATCGAGTATCACGGTGTACATGATATAGTGAAACGAAAAGAAGTGACAGTAACCTATATGCCTACAAAATATATGTTAGTTGATTCCCTTACAAATGAAATTTCAGTTGGTACATTCATTAAACATGTTGGTTCAATGAGACTCAGAAATATTTGAATCAAATTGAAGTTTCATGAATAATTTGAACTTCAAGGTTAATATCTCCTAAATTTTCGCACTAGTGGGAGTGTCAAAGATTCATGACCGCGAAGGTCAAGTTGAAGATGTTAGTTAGATGATTTCGTGTTCATCTAAAGTCTACGGGATGGAGCCGGAAGACGCGCTCCAGACGCCCGGATCTCGCGGGAGGACACCACGTGGGTGGGGGCACGCGGGAAACGCGGCCAATGACGCGAATAGAGCGGACAACGATGATGATGAAGAAGCACCTATATATATCTCTCAGAAGAAAGAAGAATGCTATCGTTCGGGAGCCCTCGTCGAGTTCAAACTCTTCAAAAGTCTTCAAGTCTGAGTTCCTACTTCTTACATATCAGTTCACAAAGTGTCTTGTGATTGGTTTGCCTTCGTGTATTTATTAAGGTTTACCTTTTGATTGTTGTAACATATTTACTGTTTATAACCTGAGCCAATCTATCTGATTTGTGGGAACAATTAACTCAATTATGAGAATAAAGACTTGGTGCAATGGTTCAACTAAGAGATTTTGAGTTCAAATTTTGTTAATGAAATATTTTTTTTATTTTCGATCTTTTCTTTTTTTATATTAGATCATGATTTTTTTTTTGTTAGAAGAGAAATCCATCCGTCATGCGCCACTGCACCACTTAGTTTTAAGTTTTAACCGGTTGATATTGATAAACGATATTTAAATTAACATTGTTGATTTTAGATAGGTATAGACAGAGATAAAGGAATCGCTTAAATTTAACCTATTGTTATTGGTATATGCAATTTTGATTTTAATATTATTGGTTTTAAAGGTAAGAAATAATTATAGTATTATGACTCGATTACCAATATAATTATAGAAAAAAGTTATAGGAAATAGAAAATGCTGTAGAGAAATTAATTTATTGAATCCAATCAAAATTTTTGAATAACTAATTTTTCAAACCGAATAATGAATAAATTTCTTTAAATTGATTTAATTAATTAACCGTATCAATTAATTGAACCGACGGATCCCATAATTACAATGTACGTGACTGGTGACAACTGAAAATGCTACGACACTCCATCAATTACTGCTTTTGGTCTCGTCATTAATTCGTCTGTAAAAAAAAATAAACCACGAGATAACAAAATAAACTAAAATCCCCCATGACCATATTACACGCAAATCGTGTTATTAATATTGACTTTGTTAGTTTGCTATATAAATTAATAAAACCTTCTAGCTTAGGTCTCTTTTATAGTATCGAAGAAAAGTAAACATATTAATTTGCCGCATTAAATTATCGATAACTCAAATTAGAATTTAGAAGTTGATGATGGCATACATGAATTGTGTGTTCGATTTATACTTTGGTTATTTCGTTGGGTTGGATCAAGACGTAGATGCGACTTATATATTCGTAAAATAGATCATATATTAGCGCTATATATATCTATGAATCTTGATTGATCAAATAAAGAAAAAGAAAAAAAATAATGATAATTAAGGTGGATAAGGATAATCTCAAAATCAAATGCGATATCTCGAGATTTGAGTTAAGATGGAAGCAAAAAGTTCAATTATATTTATATATGATTAAGAAAATTAATTCTTAAAAAATAAGTGTTTAATTTGCATATATTCACATACATAAATTAAAAAGAATCAAAATATATAAAAATAAACTATAAAAAATTAAAAGTGACTAAGATTTGAACTCTATGATATTTAAATATTAGTCAAAATCACATATCCACTAAATCAATTGAATAATTATAATATTTTGTTAGTATTTATTTTATTTATCGACTATATATAACTACTAATATATATGTATATATTTTATATACTGAAAAGTTGATGGACAGAGTGTGAGTCTACCTATATATGGATAAACTTATATCGACCAATTCAGGTACAAAATTTAGGGGGAGGGGATCAAAATATATATAAATAAATTATAAAAAAATTAGGAGGATCTAAAATTTGAACCATAGACCTCAAAATGCTAATAAAAAAAATTTACCCATTAAGTTAGTTAGATAAATTGATATCTATTTTATTTATTAAATAAATTATTAATATATACGTGTATATATATTTTATATATCAAAAAATTGTGTAGAGAGGGAGGGAGGCCCCCGAAATATATGTGTCCGCCAATATATACATACATCTCATAAAAATGTGATGAGACCGTATATATACTTTATGACTAATACATATTTATTTTTCATATCGGGCAATCAACTAAAATAAATTCAATCGAACAAAATTGTGATGTACTGATATCCGTATACCTTTCAATTGGTTGAAGTAAAATGTCTTAGGTTCGATTCTTGATGTATATTTTTTTAGTTCATTTTATAAACATATTTATTGTCCTTTTTCTATAATTAAAAACAAATAAATTTAATCCATATTTTTTATAATAAAATATAAAAGATTAAAGTAGATTCAATGTTGTCATAACTAATCATTCACCGATATCAAAATTATCAATCTCAATTTATTTTATAATCTTATCGCGTTTAATTCTTTATTTTTTATTAAAAAAATTTAGATATTCGCTTAAAATATTCGATGTCCATAGTACTAGCACATGATTAATTTGAAATTGAAATAAAAAAACAAGTCGAGCCAAATGGACAACTCTAAAAATCAAAATATTTAATTTTTTTATCAATTATATGACTTGATTAATTTATAAAATATTTACGATTCTTATGAGATCTTACATATGACTTCACCACGTCAAATGGTCCATCGAGGAAGCTAAGGCTCTTTTTTCTTTCTATTTTATTTTAACCGGACAAAAGAGTCTCTTCTCCACAATACTTTCTCTCTCCTAAATATCTTACACGTATAAATAATTAATTTAAGATTAAAAAATAAAATAAAAAAACAAAGTGGATCATATGATAAGATGAAAAATACTATTAACGATTGTGAGACTTACATACCATATATTCAATTCAAAGTTATACATTTAGCATATATCATCATGAAAGTTCACTTCAATTATATAATTTAGGGCATATTGATGATCATCATGATCATATTGATTTATTAACAGGGGTGAACTCACACAAAAGGTAGGGGAGCATCATCGTATAAAATATTTATATATATANTGTTTGGATAAAATTGCTGATAATATCAATAAATAGTTGTAATGTTTGTTAAAATAAATATTGACGAATATATCCTTAAAGTTATATGATAATAATATTAAAAATATGAATAAAAGAGTAATATAGTTTGTTAAAACTAATAAGTCAATAACTTTAAAAATAAGCAGGGGACCTGCTTATTTTTTTCAACTTATAAGTAATTATCTAACAACTTATAAGTAAATATTTTTAGTTATCAAACATGGAGATATTCTAAAAATTACTTATAAGTAGTTTTAACCTACTTATAAGCTTAGCCAAACAGGCCCTTAATCCACTACTGAGTATTATTTTTAGTTTCTAGTAATCCTTTATTTATTTATCTCATATTTTATATTTTTTAGTTTATTAGCCTTTTTATTATGGTCTATTACTTTTCCATTTTTTATATGTTTTTATTACAATAAGTTATACTATAGTCTAATATACTTTATTAACAACCAAATGATATTGAGGTCGGATCGGATGGCTAAGGATTAATATTTCTCCTTTAATATCTGAGATTTTAATTTAACACGACTCAATTAGAGGTTCAAGTCCTTATTCTCTCTAACTTACCAAAAATTATAATGAAAAAGAAAGTCTATCTTACATACACTTCTTTGGTATAATTAGGATAATGCGTGAAGTCGCTTTGAATTATATATTTGGACCGTCATAAATAAATATTTTAAAGGGATCATATTTCAGATATCTAAGATTGAATTCGCTTTAATCAAATCATATATTCTAATTCTTTTTTTTGGATCGAAAAATCGAATATATATTTGTTTTAGTGTTACAAATCGATCGATTCTGAAAAGTGTCATATATTTCCTTGATCAATCTCTCTCCCATCCAAAGAAAAAAAAATTGAAGGGTCTTTTATACCAATTAAAATTTTAATTCCATGCCAAAAAATATAAAATCCACGTGTGACCGCATTTATTTTGTAATTTGAATTTTTTTATAATCTTGGATCCTTCTACCAAGATAAAAGTATTATTACTGAACAAATACTTAATTTTAGGACGTATTTAAAGAATTATTATTCAATGAATAAAGATTATGCTTCTATATGATTATTTATTCTAAAATGATAAAAATTGTATTCTTATTTTATATTTGATTAAAAATTAGGTTATTTTATTGGATAAATTAAGATGTTAGTTGCAATATTTATCGAATTATCGATGAAAATATTATTATCTGTAGAAAAATATTTAAATATTTCTTTGAATTGAATTATTTATTTGGATAAATGTTTAAATGTTAGTTGCAATCAAATGGATAAATGTGAACTCTTTGAATTGAATTATTTCTTTGGATCATAATCTATAGAAAAATATTTAAAAAGAATCATATATGGGACCAAACTTGCGTTAACCAAATCAAATATTATAATTTCATTGTATCTCAGTCTTACAAATCGTCAAAAGAATACTTTCCAAATTAAACTAATTCAGATTAATCGATTTGAGCTTTTGACTTATAGACTAAGAAATTTTGTGACTGTGCGCATTAGCTAGTGACCTACAACTTAATTTCACATTTAATTATAAAATTATATATCATAATTTCACGTTTAATTTCTGAAATTATCAATTCGATCGTTTTGTTCTTTCGTTCCAAAATTCATACGCGTGTTAAACGACTTTAAGCATTTTTCTTTTTTGTTTAAACATATTTCATTATTTAAAACTTAAAAGATCATTATATATTGATAATGCTTAAAAATACTTTTATAACATAATACACTATTGATTATAGTTATATTCATTGTGAATACTAATAACGTAAAAAAAAATAAAATTTTGAAAGTGATGAATATAATCATTGTCTATGTTTTAGATAACTTTTAAGCTACAAATAGCAAAATATGTAGGCCGCTTGACACTTGTGGAACGTGCTTAACACATTCAATTTTCCTAATAAAAAAAACCATTATCCGTAATGGGTACTAGAAAAAAGGAAAAAAAAAGTCGAACAGTCTTAATAACAATTAATTTTCTAAGTAGATATCCAAAATTCCAAATTTACGTGTGAAATACATTTAATTTTGATTTGTTATTTTTTTGCTATATAATAACCAAAAACCGATATAAATTCAGTCTAATCTTTGGTCACTCACATGGACCTCTTGTAGTCGTCGTAATCCAGGAAAAATAGAAAATCAGTCAATGGTGCCATTTTTTGACAAAAAGTTCTTCAATTTCCTGTACATAAATAAGAAAAAAATATTTTTCTATTAACCAACCACTTTTATGTCATGAAAGAATAGTAATTAATGAAATCATTTTTAGGAAAACTATTTCATTCAAACAAATGGAGCATAAATAGAAAACAGACTGTGTAACGTTCTCGACCCCATTCAAAAAATTATTCACTTTGGGCTCATGATCCGCACGAATTTAAAATGCGTCTTGAATTGTAAGAAATGATGTTATATATAAGCTCATGACCATCTCCGTGTTTTGTCCATGTGAGACCACTACAAGAAAAACAGCCATTTCTGACGGATTTTCTAACGGATTTTGACAGAAAATCCGTCAGAAAGGGCCTTTCTGACGGAATTTCCGTCCAATTTAAACGGTCAGAAAAAAACTCGTTGGTAATAATTTTCTGACGGATTTCGTACCCGTCAGAAATTTCTGCGAAATTTCTGATGGGCGAAAAGCCCCTCAGAAATTCTGAGGGGCGTAAAGTCCCTCAGAAAATCTGAGGGGCCCAATTTTCCGTCAGAAAATTTAAAAAATTAAAAAA
>LTAE01013996.1:0-11900 GCA_001647135.1 Pontederia paniculata | reverse complement strand
TTATTGTTTATCCTTTATATTTACTCAAATATTAGCTTATATTATATCCAAAAGTTTCATTTATTAATTGCTCATTTTTTTCTTTTTTTTCTATACTATATCTATTCCATTTTTTACTTCCTTATTATTATTCTTTATTTTTACTCAATATTATATAATACACTATTCCATAAGATATAATATACTTATATTATATTAATATTTATTCATTCATTAATAATATTATTTATATATATTACAATATGCATTTCTCCTTATTAGTCTTATAATTGTAGCATGATAATCTACTTAGCATACTTCTATTTTTTTTATTATTTATCCTTTATATTTACTCAAATATTAGCTTATATTATATCAAAAAGTTTCATTTGTTTATTATTTCACTAAAAGTAATATATATATATATATATATAATACATTATATATTTTTACTTATTAGTCTATGATTATATCATGTATATTTACTTATTATTCTATAGAACTGTGTTTTTTTATGAAAACATATATCAATATTATTAAAAAATTATTTCATTAGTATTTTATTTAATTATGAATTATTGTTATAATATCATATCCATATTGTTAAATGTTCTCACTCTTATTTTCTTTTTATTTTTTAATGTTTAAAATAAAAAGTAAAATTGATGTAAATATTTTGATTTATATTATACTGTGTAAAAAAATATTAAAAATTACAATTGCAAATATAGATTAATATCCAAAACAATTTTTTAACTATATAAATAAGTACATGAGTAATTGTGCATCCCCTGAATAAAAGTTCTGGCTCCACCACTGATTGGAAGCTTGACAACTAGAGCGGAGCAGCCCTCTTGCTGCACTTATAGCTTCCCTGCGGCAATACAACTTCTCTTATAGGCGAGGAATGTTGAGTGTGAACGAGAAGGAAGATTAGCAGCACCAACTGCAGTATTCCAACGACAGAAGCAATAAGATAAAAAGAATACCAACCGCAACAATAAATACAACCCTCTTGTCGAATTGACCAGCAAGGTGAGGAGAGGAGAGGAGAGGAGCAGGAATTGCACCTTATGGATCCGTTTGGATAAAGTAATTTTATTCTAGAAAAGATGTTAATCTCACTCCTATCTTCAAATAAAACGGGTCCTTAAAGCTTTTGGTCCGTCGGACCACTACAAAAAAAATAATATTTTCTGACAGAATTTTTGACGGAAATATAAAAAAAATCATCAGAAACCACGTTTCTAACGGAATACAAACGTCAAAAAGAAAACTTCTTGAAAAAGATTTTCTAACGAATAAATTCCATCAGAAATTCAGAGGGAATAAATCGTTAGAATTTTTGACAGGTGCAGGACTCGTCAAAATTTGTGTGAATTTTTTATTTTCGCCAAAAGTTTTTATCATAATTTTTTAGAGATATTCTGATCGTCAGAAAATTTTATAAAAAAATTTAATTTTTCTTGTAACGAACGGAGAGGAAAAGCGTTTAAACTTCGATAAGAGGTAAACCGGAGAATGGAGAGTCGAGGGAGTGGGGATCACATCAAAGGAAAGGGTCGAGCACTACCCAAAATAAATTGAAGAGTTGTTGCCCTAATTTTCATTTGAAAGAGAAAATTAGTCTATTTGACTTTTTTTTTAGAGAAAAAAAATATTGATTTAGAAGTAAACTAATTAATAGTTAATCAATGTCATAAACTTGCAAGAAAAGTAAGATATACACAAACAATAATTTTAAAATCTTACGTGTATAAAAAAATAGCATCTTTATATTATATTTTAATAGATTAGATGTGCTAAAAATTTAAGTCCATAAAAGAAATTCAACATTCAAGCTTAAAACTGCTAGAGCATGCAAGAAAAAAAAAACATACATTCGTGTTCTTAAAAAGTAAAGAATGTAAATGCTGTGTGACAGGAAAAGACTTTAGTGCATATGTGGTTCTTTGTGGGTGGAAGGAGGCACGAAATGGGGAAAAAACTAGAAAGAGATTGAGAAAAAAAAACTTAAAGCGATTTAAATTTTTTAGGATTCTTATTAAAAAATATAAATATAAAAAGTTATAATTTAAATTTTAAATTTATTAATAGCACATCTTATTAAACATGATATTAAAATTAGAGATTTTAAATTCATACATTATCGTAATTTATATTAAAATTTATTTTTTTATTTATGACATATTTTAAATTTTATATTATATCAAAATTATTAATAATTTACACATAAAAAATATTAATATAAAAATATTATTTTTTATCGATTTTTTTATTAATTGATTAATTTATTTGATAAATAAATTAAATCTCAATATTAAAAATTTTGAGTTCGAACTTTGAAAGCGTTTCAAAGAGGAGCGAACCTTACTCTGCATTCTCATGAAAAAAAAAGCTCTACTCTACAAATGAAAATAATAATCTGGTGGTTGTTTTGATAGACCATTGATACCTAATTTGAAACATTAAACCCATAATATAATAATTAAAGAAAAAGTTAAATTTTATTTTATTACTAATATAAACGCATGTTTTTTTAATGAAAGATATTTATATATTATTAACCTTTTCCTAATAAAAATGATTCCTAATTCATAAGGGAATCATTTTTTAATTAACCAGAATATTCTTTCCTCTATTTTTTTATGCTTCTCGTCCCATTTCTTGTGATTTTTTCCTACGAAAATTATGAGCCTCACATTCTTGTGTGTAGGCTGCAAACTAAAAAACAAATTTTAAATTAGACTTCAAAGGTTTGACTCGGTCAAATTGATATTATTTTTATAATAAAATATTTAAGAAACTATTTTTATTAAAAATAATAGATAAAAAATAGAGTTTAAATTTGTATACTTAACTTATTATTTCTCTTCTATTAAACTTTGAATTTTAATTATGCACATAATATAACTATGTTAATATTTTAATATTATTGATGATTTTTTTAATTCAATTTGATTTATTTATCCATGTCTAATCCAATCTAGTTAAAAAAATATTACAAATTGATTGATTACAGATTGCAATAAGAAGATTTTAAAGGTTATCAATTTACCATTTTTGTCATTTTATATTTATTAGTTAATTTAACCATTATATTAGAAACTAACTTTTTGAGTATTTTCGTTTGCGTTTGCACATAATAATGGACATCTTACGAACAACCCAAAACTTTATTTGATTTAGATTTCTTTTATAAATGAAAAGATAGCCAAAATAACTTTTTTAGTTTTTCATTATCCTCGTCCAGTCGCTAAATATTTAAATATTTCTCCCGACATTCAGCTACTTGGGACACAAATATTACATCAAAATCTCTCACAATAACAACTAATAATAAATAAATAAAAGTATACGAAACCATAATTTTGAGGGCATCGTATTTTGATCTAATATGAAAAGGTGTTAAAATAAAATTACGAGTAATTCAGTGATTTATAATGTATATTCCTAAATAATTAATAATATATATTATTTATAATAATATTTTAGAAATACATTATGAATATTGCTATATCTAAAAGATTAAAATGCTTTATTATTCATAAATAAACTTCCAATTTAAACGTTTTATTTTAAAACATTATTCCTAAGATTTTTTTGTTTATTTTTTAACCTAAAATGACTATTTTTTTTCTTTCATTTTATTATTTGATTTTCATTATTGCTCTCTTAATAGTTTTTTTTTCTCATTCATCTGTTTCATTTTTATATTTTCATTCCTATTTTACTTATTATTATTATTATTATTATGGATCATGTTTTCTTTTTATCTATTTTCTTCTCTGATTCTCTTGGTTCCTCCCTCAATTGATCAACTCATTTTTGACGTTTCTTCATTTTTATCAAATTCTCCTCCACTTTATGCGGACACATACCGTACCATGCAAGCCCACTGGCATAGTTTTCGCATCTCAGCGCCAATCAGACGCTCGGCATGACATGTCGCATAAAATACTACAACCGTCGCCCGCACAGAGTTGACGTCCAGCGAACAAAGGCCTTGTTGGCATGACGCGGACAATTTTAGAAATCGGTTTCTAACAGAATCTAAAACTAGATTTTTTTTTTCTTTGTCTCTCGTTAGATTTCCTCTTTTTTTTTTCTTCTCGTCATTATTTTTTTTTCTTTTTCAACATAATAGTCGATTGCTAAAGCTACTAATATTTTACTAATTTAATTTAAGAGAATAAAAAATTTACCTCAAAAAAGTATTTAAGTCAAGATTCAAACTTAAAATTATTAATATTCTCGTACCTCAGCTTCCAAATTCAGACTTCATCAACTCTTGTTAGTTGATTTTTACTTTTCTTTTCCTTTCGAGTTAAAAAAACAACAGTCAATACGGAGACCTCGAGTCAATCCGATTCCATCTCTTTCTCTCTCTCCTTCTAGCGAGGAGAGGAGAGAATTCGGAGGACGCGCAGGAGAGAATTCATTTTGAGTCCAGGAAGAGGTCGCGCGCTGATATGCGGCAATCTTTCAGCGCGTCGTGCGGTCTCCGGTCGCCGGCTGCCGGTGAGCTGAGCTGAGCTAAGGAGGAAGAAAGGAGGAGCAAGTATAAGAAGGTATGCGTCGTCTCTGTTTTCTGCTGAGCGTGCCTCCGTTAGATATCTTCAGCAAATACAGACATAGAACAGTTAGAATTTTGAGGAATTGGTAACGTCGATGCTTGGAAATTTGATTACACGGATCGATATCATGGTGATTCTAAATTTGATTACATCGCTGTGCAGCTGAGTTGAATTGGTAGCTAAACAGGGAAACAGATTCGAAGTGGAGTGCGCCGGAGGAGGAAAGAAATGGCGCCCTCCATCAGGAAGGCCCTGGGGGTAATGAAGGACCGGACGAGCATTGGCTTGGCCAAGATGTCGGGCGCCATGGCGCCGGAGCTGGACGTCGCAATCATCAGGGCGACGAGCCACGCCGACGAGACCGCCGATGAGAAGCACCTGAGAAGGATCCTCAGCGTGACTTCCTACTCGAGGGGCTATGTCATCGCGTGCATTGCTACCGTGTCGAGGCGGCTCGGCAAAACGCGCGACTGGGTTGTGGCCCTCAAGGCGCTCATGCTCGTGCACCGCCTCATGGTCGACGGCGACCCCGCGTTCCTGCACGAGATCATGTACGCTACCAGGAGAGGCACCCGTCTGCTCAACATGGCCGACTTCCGTGACGCGAAGCATTCCGATTCCTTCGACTGTTCTGCGTTCGTTCGGAGCTACGCCCTGTACCTGGANCATGGGAGGTACTCGTACTCTTCGCCTTCCGGAAATGGTGGCGCCGCTTGGTACCAACGGCAGGAAGGAGAGAGGGAGAAGCCGACGACACCGTTGAAGGACATGAAGCCAGAAAGAGTGCTGGGGAGGACTCACCAGTTGCAGCAGCTGCTCGACCGCTTCCTCGCCTGCAGACCTGCCGAGAATGCAAAGTTCTGCAGGTTGATTCTCGTTGCTCTCTACCCAGTTGTGACAGAGAGCTTCCAGCTCTACTTAGATGTAGCTGAGATGTTGTCCATCCTTTTAGACCGTTTCTTCGACATGGAATACCCTCAGTGTGCCAAGGCATTCGAAGCATACGTCATAGCCGCAAAGCAGATCGATGAGCTCTGTAGTTTCTATGCCTGGTGCAAGGACACCGGAGTGGCAAGGTCGTCGGAGTACCCGGACGTGCAACGCATATCGGACAAGCTTCTGGTGCAACTGGAGGATTTCTTGAGGGGCATGGCCAGGAAATCAAGGAGTCTACCAAGAGAGGCGCCTCCTGCGACCTCCCAGGATGAAGAGAAGCCAGTGCAAGACATGACCAGCATGAAGACTCTTCCTGGGCTTTCAGACTATAAGAAAGAGCAAACATTGGTGGAGCCTGCCGCGCCACCACAGCAACAAGAGGGTGACTTGCTGGATCTAAGGGAGGACGCTGTCTCGGCGGAAGACCACTCGAACAGTCTGGCATTGGCGCTGTTCCAGGGGCCGTTGGCAGCCGACGGCGCTCATGGTCCTTGGCAGCCTGCGGCGACTTCAGCATGGCAGACGCACGCCACAGAGCTCGGCAACGCAGATTGGGAGCTCATGTTGGTGGAGATGGCGAGCAACCTCTCGAAACAGAAGGCCGCATTGGACGGAGGCTTCAATCCGCTGCTTGTGAACGGCAAGTACAACCAAGGAATACACACCAGCACACAGATACATGGGGGCAGCGCCGGTGGCGTGGCTTTGCCGTCGCCGTCATCCAGCGCCAGCACCAGCACCGCCCCAGTTGGGCAGGACCCATTCGCAGCATCTCTCAGCATCCCTCCGCCTTCTTATGTTCTGGTAGCAGACATACAGAAGAAGCAACAGCTACTGGACCAAGAGCAGGTCGTGTGGCAACAGTACGCAAACGATGGAATGCAAGGCACGGCGAGCTTGTCCAAACTGCAGGCGGATTTTATTCCCAACCAGCAGATGCCTTACGGCGCGGCAGGAGGATTCTACCATCGGGCATATCGAACAATATGACATCAACTTTGTACATTTACGTGGATGTCTAGTGTTAATTGAACCTGCTTCCAATTTTTTTTAGGGTAAAAATTGTGTTATTTTGAAACTAGGATAATTTGCTATTTAAGCACTTTCTAATTTGAATGGAAAGCCCATATACAGTCCTTACTACAAGGACAATCAAAAGAATAATGGGCATGGTTATGGAATTGGAGTTTCTAGATTGAAACTCATAAATCTAGTAGCCCTAAAATCTTGTACTCACAAATTTGATTAGAATTTATCTTTTCACTAAAGTACTAACCAAAAATAATAATTATACAGAAACAAACAGTCAATCACTAGCACTAAAACAATGCATTAAACAAAAACAATTTAAATAAAGCGAAATTTGTCTCAAAAATGGATAACATAAGACAGACAAACTCGAGGACATTATATATTCTAACCAATAGAACCAAGTTACTTCTTCTTTTCGCCGCCTCCAGCAGATCTGCAGGGCATAACACAAAAGACTTTATAAGCCTACCTCACTTTCAGATTTGTACATAAAACAAAACGAATGTTCATGCATCTAAGTCGAGACATTAAGGGACAAAGAAGAGACTAATACTCAGAAGCTCACCTCATCTTCCTGAGAACACTAGCCATCTCCTCACGCTTCTTCTTGGCCCTCTTGTGTGTACCCAGCTTTCTCTTTGCCAATTTAAGTGCCCTTTTGTCTTTACCAACTTTAAGAAGCTCCGTAATCCTCTTCTCGTAAGGTGCAAATCCAGCAACTTCCCTTATCAAATTTTTGACAAAATGCACTCTTTTGCTAGTTTTCTGGGAAAGAATAAAAAACACATTCAAATCAACAAACCAAAAATATCAATTAGAAAGGCAAACCCGTTTTCACTAATACGTTAGCAACTAGATCATCGAAAAATCACAACTTTCATTTAACATATTTCACAGCATAAATATCTATTTGCAATAAAACTAATCCACGACTTCTCAAGCGAACATAAGCCCAATGTGCAAGGATAAAATCTAGAATTTGTTATGTAATAATTTTGTTCAGATAAGAAAATCGTCATTCATTAAGACTTCTAGAAGCAATACTAGCAACAATGCCGATTAGAAAAAATGTGAGCATCATGTAATTTGAATTAGTGAAAACCACATCATGAACTTGTCATCGGAAGAACTTCTTTCAGTTATCATGATCCTTTATGCAACAAGATTATAATTTTGCACCCATAACAATAATAATAGTAATAATAATAATAATATTATTATTATTATTATTATTATTATTATTATTATTATTATTATTCATGTGCAGCAAAATTACACTTGTATCAGTATCCAGGTCATCAAATATGACAGGAACTCGTCATCTAAAGAACTTGCAGTGTATCATGATAAAGCTGAAATCCTTTATTGGGCAAAGATTATCCACAACGATAATTCATAAGCAGAAAATTACGCTTGTATCATATATCCAGGTCGCAAAATATGGCATATATGCCACATCAACAACCAATCCAATGACTTGCATACGTGCTACAAAATTAACCTACTATATATGCATCGCTCCTAGCTACAAATATGATTATGCATACAACAAGTACTAGAAATCTTAATGCCCTCTCACAACTAAAGTGAAATTAGCTATTTGTATTAAGATATATAGACTCTTAACACCTTCCGCACAAAACTGTTGCTTCAAGGATAGAGAATAGCATGTCATATTAGGAATACAGTGTAATAACAATTCGAGTCTGAAGGTCAAAAACTCAAATACTCATTAGTTCGAGAGTTGAATCAATTTCCTCCCATAATTGTTGATGTGTTGAATTCAAATTAAAAAAATGTCACACTAGCTCAGCTCAAAATTTTAACACGGCAAATAAGCTGGCCTAACAATGCACAAGAAATTGTTAAAGAATCCAGCCAATATGTCGCATTTAGTTCTTGTCCAGCTACAAATTTCATACAAAGGAGAAGTATATAGATGCAAAAGAACCATGAGAGAGGGAAAAAGGTTACCCCTTTCCTGCTGGAAGGGCGCAGAGGCAGCTCCCTCTTGGTGACAACGTGCCCTTTATTCAGCCCAACAAAGAGCCCCGTGTTCGGCTGCGCCGGAGCCATCGGTCACCCTGCAATTTAGAAGCAAAAGAATCAGGCAACGGCAAAACAAACGCCCTCCGGCCTCCCAGCAACACAAGATCTACAAATACAGATCTTTCAAACAGAAAACTGTTTGATCATGGTAGAGAACTATTGCAATGACAATTTCCAGGTTTTCCGTGACGAAGTCAGTGCAACATATAGTAAAAAAAAGTCACTTTTTTCAAAGCATTTGCAGGGGTTTTGGATCAGAGGAGGAGGAGGTGGAAAAAGTACATGGCAATTTGCAGAAGAAAGAAGTATAAGGCCAATGATTAGGGCAACCAAATGATGGAAAAAAAGCTACCAAAACGTAGGAGCAAAAGAAGCGGCTTACGGTCTCAGAGACGAAGTGGCGGAAGGAATCCTCGCCGGCGGCCGATACGAAGAAGTAAAAAACCAGAACCGCTTGAAGTGAACCCTAAAAATGTATGAAATGAAGTCGTCAATGTTTCATGCGCCAGGACCAAAATGTAGCTGCTATATTTGCAAAATGCCCGTGATATCCTTCTCTTTTAAACCGTCGGATTTGTTTGATTAAAGGGGTTGTTGATGGCACCCGATCATGAATTCCTTGATCCAATCATAATTCGATTTGGGTATTAGTTTGAAATTTTTTTTGTCAAATTCGATCTAATTTAATATAATATATATATTGATATTAATGGACATATAAATTAATTTACATGTATCAATCAAGCATCTAATTATTGAAATTAGATCTAGTGACTTTTGAGCAGAAGAAGATAATTTTAATTTTGAAATGAAAAAAACTTGATTATCTTAGTTGGATATATTGATTCTGAGATATATAATTCAATTGATTACTTTTAAATTACTTTTATATATTATTTTGTTTATTCTTCTTAGTATTTTATATCCTCCTTTATAGTTCCATTATCTGTTATTCGTATTATTTCTCTATTTTTATTAATAATTTATATTAAAGAAATCAAGAAATTCGATTTAAATTAGGATGAAGGTGAATCGGGTTTAATTTCTTCTAAATGTATGATTCAATTATATTCGACGGTAAGTTTGGATAGGAAAGAACATTTAAATGAGCTTCTTTATGGATATACTATTGCTCAATGGGTCGGGTTTAGTTGGATTTGAGGTAAAATTTGATTCGACTCAAAAATAATGATATCGGGTCGAGTTGGATCGGTTAAGATAAAAAAAATTTGAAACTCAACCCAAAAAAATTTTTTACTCGAAAAATTTCGAGTTCGGTCGAAACGGAGTCATCGAGTTGAATCATTAAAAGTTTTAACATCAATTTTTACATACATCTTATGAATTAAAAATATTATACAATAAAATAAATAAAACTAACAATAAATTTTTTTGAAACAATTAAAATACAAGTAATTTTAATATTAATTTATATTTTTTATTATATTAATATAATAATTTTGGATCATTCGGGTCGAGTTTTGGATTATTATGTAATTAAACATTCAACTCGTTACTCGACCCAAAATTAATCGGGTCAGGTTGAGTTTGACCCAATTCAAAATAGTGACCCGACTCAATTCTATCCAAAAATAATCGGGTCGAATCAAATTAACCGAATTGATTAGATGAGATCAGATCCATGTTCATCACTGATTGCTCCTACTCTCATCAATTTACTCGAGAATAAGAAAAAAAATTAATATTCCATAATAAGACTAGAAGAGGAATAATTTGTATTTTTTATTATTCTCTTATCTCGGCATCGTGGGCAGATGGAATGTAATATTCATGATTTTTTTTCTGCATTCAATATGTACGAACTTTTAATTGGCCATAAAACGCATTCATTGATCCTTTTTTTTCATTATTTTTTCGATGTCAAAGTTATTCGTGTACAAAATTATTAACATATGATTAATTCTATATTCAAACTATAATTAATTTTTTTCTTCATTATTTAATGCACTTTTAAGACACCGAAAGGAACATAAGAATTTATTGGAGCCGTACATGTTACATGTTACATGATCTACAGTACCTGGTCAAGGACGACGTCCATCATAATTCTAAACGTCATATGCATGGGCCTCCATGTTCTTTTATTTATTTATTTATTTATAATAACTTTTTCGACATTAACTTCATTTCCGTATTTTCTCTTGAATAAAGTATACTAACATTATTTGCTATTTTTTCTTTTATATACGCCGATATTTTGTCATCTACGGACGAAGTAAAGGACGAATATGAGGCATAATTGCTGAGTATATCTCTTAGCACTCCAAATTAACTAACTAATTAATGTAAATATATGGTTGATGGTTCATAAACAATTTTTTTAGTCATATAAAGTTTTATTTGTTAGTCTCCTAATTATGCTAAAAAAATTATGAATATAATATAATTTAAATATAATAAATATAATAAAAGATTGAGAATTAATATCGAAATTAGAGGAATTCAAGTACATGATCATGAGAATGTCAGAAGGAGGATCGTCCTTCCGAAAAGCATCATCATCTAAGCCTTCCCCAAGTTAACCATTGTATTAGCACCCTAGTGATTCTATATAAGCTATTTTATATTCAAAGTATTTTCATGGACATCCAGCCTTCTAATGAAATATGCCTTATGAATGCAAGTCGGGTTTGATCTCGATGTCCAACATCTCGAGTTGATGATATTTCCATACTTTAGGTATTATCTCAAATTTCATAAACTAAAATCATACCTTGTTAGTACCTTTGAAATAAGATTCTTGTTAGCAAATCAAATGATAAAACCTACTCTCTTTGATTCATAAGGTTTGATGAAGTACCCATTCGAGTTAAGTAACTCATGTAGGGAGCATAGGGTCCCAACGAGGGTGCACTTTATGAATGTTACATCTATCACATCATTGATAAACTTGTTATAATTATGTGGCCGTTATGGTCATTATGGTCATAATAGAGATGACCGTTGGAGTCCTCATTATGGAGATGACCGTTGGAGTCATCAATAGGTCATTGATCGTCATCAATGTGCTATAATGGCCGGTATTGGAGGGGCGGACTGTGGCGAGCATTCGGCCACTATAAATAGACTTGGACGCCTACAGGGAGCCCCAATCCGTTGTTCGGAATCTTTTCACCTTCTTCAATTGGTATCAGAGCTCCGCATATCGAAGATCCCGGAGCCGACCCCGTCGCTCCCATGATGGCCGCTTGCACACCCCTGAAAATATTTTTTTTATTTGCTGGACTCCACCGGACTCGGCTGCCTCGACGGAGGACTCCATGTCCCTTCTTCCTTCCCTACGCTTCCGACTACTACGCCACAGTC
>LTAE01013995.1:0-11903 GCA_001647135.1 Pontederia paniculata | reverse complement strand
GATGACTCCAAAGGTCATCTCTCAATGATGACCATAATGATCCATAATGATCATAACTGTCCATCACGGTCGTGACCAGTGATCACGACTGATCATATTACAGCAGTGAAGTCATCTAGATTAAGTATACCAACTGACATTACTTACTAAACCTAACTTGGCATTCATTGTTTTTTTTTGTTTGGTTAACCTAATCCATAATTTGGATACCGTTGAACTATCTTTGTGTTGTCCTAGTTCTGGGGTTGGCCTAAAGTTCTAGGGCTTTATGTGCATTTTGAGCCACTCGCTAGAAATGGTAAAAAAACAGTTTACATATAACTCATCATCAATTAATTGATTCACCAATCGGAGTTGTCTCAATTGATCATTGATTTGAGTTAAGGATTGAGATGGAGTTAGTAGATCCAAGTTCAAATATGTAGAATTAGTCAGTGCTAATAGTATATCAGATACTGGTTGCCTTGAATAATACAAATGGTTGATTTAAATGATAAATTATTTTGAATCCTTCAAAAAAATTCAATGGGATAAGTTTTTTTTTCTAGAAAGAGTGCTTACTGGATAAGTTATTCCTTAACTTTAATTTCACGAATTAAATTAGTAAAAAAGTATCATTCTTCTAAACAACAAATTGTGTAAAAAATGTAGCACAACTCAACTCAAACTGATTGGAGCTTTGCATAAGAAAGCTGTATCTTGGACATTGTTTTTTTGGTTGGATATCTTAGCTTCTTTTTTTTTTTCTTTTGTATTACTCATCAATAAGAGACTTTAACTAAGCATAAACCCGTTCATCGATCAATTACACAACTAAAATAGTTCCATGGATAAGCCAAAATCCAAATCTTGGTTTAAACAACAATAAATGACTTGAATTAAACAAAGTATTTGTACGAGTGAGCTTAATCCGATGCATAAAATAGGGACCACTTGCACTAATTATCCAATAAGCCTTATGCTTTCAACTACCATTATCTCAATAATCAGGAATCATAGAAACACTGCATAATATTAATTTGTTCAATAGCTGTCAACATGACATGGACCCTCCACCACTCTGTTTTCTGACCAGAGATCTCTGCAAAGTACAATACTAGCATATTTGTGTTGGGGTTCTTAAAACCTTATGTCTACCAACGGGGGTTGGGGTGGAGTGGTCAGCGGCTCCTCCCCGCTTAAGCAGAGGTCTCGAGTTCGAGCCCCTGTGAACGCAGAAAAACCCCGCTGGGAGCGTCACCTGCCATAGCCAGGCACGCTACCCGGGGCGACACCAGAATAGTCGGGCTCGATGGTGGGCCGAAACTCCAACCCGTGACCAATGCGCACAACCGTTAGCGCCGCGTGGGTTGGAAAATCGGCGCCGCTTCCCGGACACTGGGGTGACAACCGAAAAAAAAAACCTTATGATCCAATAGCAATGTACGTGATCCAGAATCATTGAGCATTAAATGGCATGGATCCATACCAACCTGCAATTAGTTGCTTTTAACATCTAAGTTCTACATGAATTCAGTCACTAACCCATCAAAGTAGTTTCAGCTCATCTCCAGCAACAAACCCACTGTTGCATGAAACATGTTACTCATACAAAAATTGAAATTAGGAAATTCGCTCTTAATTATATTATATTATTCGAGTGAAACGTGGAAGAAAATATTTAAACACAAAAAAAATGTCACAATTTTAATCAGGGGAGCCCTTCACTCTCCAAAATTTTGAAAAAAGAATTATCCTTTTAAAAATTCTCATGACACTCGTATCTGAAAAAAGTCATACAACAACCTCACTGAAAAATAAAATTTGAATTAAAATCTTATTCCTCAATTTTTTGCCAAACCTCCAAAAGATTAACAATGGGCCTCACACAATAGTAAATGCTGGACTATATATAATCTCATTTTTTTTATTCTCATAAGATCCAAGATTAAATTATTTCTTATGGATAAAAATTTAAGAACTAGATGATGGATTAAAAATATTTAATTTATCGTGAACCAAACGAGATATTGAAGAATATGTCGCTCCAAAAATTTTATTCATTATTAAGATATTTTTACCCTTAATGATAGCAAAGTGACTTTGATTTTCACCGAAACCATTAATTTCTTGTTTTTTTTCAAATTCTTCTCCTTTTTCCAGCAGGGAAAGACCAAACCGTCCAAGCCGGTGGAAGCTTGTTAGTTTAATCGTTGTGCAATTTTTTCTTCATTATTTAATCTTACTGTGCTTATCAATCTACTCCAATCTTTTTTCTTTGAGAGTAAATTAAATTCTTTCGGTGGAAATTATCTCACATAAGGCTCCCTATGAAGGATTGGCTTCAACGTTTTCAACCTGGAATTGATACGAGTTGTGCTCTATGTGGTCGGGAGCCTGAAACTAATTGCCATTTATTCTTCTCGTGCTCAGAATCTTTTCAACTATGGAAAAATTTTCAAACAAAATTAAATTGCAACTTTGAATATATGAACTCTTGGAATGTGGGGGACTGGGTTAATGAGGGTGCGATCTTGGAATCTCCTTCTAAAAACAAACTTCTATCTATTTTTGCTTTCTCTCCGTGGGAAATTTGGAAGGCGCGTAATGATGCTCAATACAAGTCAAGGAGGGCAACCATCTCAACAGTGTGGACAAGGGCTTTGGCAGGGTATGAGAACTCCCATTTAGCTGAGGCACATCGCCCCCAAGACCCGATTCGGGTCCGGTGGGAGCCTCCGCCTGCGGATTGGATCAAAGTCAACTCTGACGGATCCTTTATAAGTCGTAGCGAGCCAGGGGTGCGGAGTTTATAATTCGAACTTCTGATGAATCTTATGTGATTGCAGGTGCCCTCAGACGCGATGCTTACACTGTTCTGGCAAATGAAGCGTGGGGCGCACTTCAAGGTGTCAAAACGTGCAAAGAGTTGGGACATCGAAAGGTCATCCTGGAATCAGACTCGTCGAACCTGGTGCAAATCATCAACAAGAAAACTAACTGCCCATGGTCGTTGTGGAGCATTTTACAAGACCTCTGGCATCACATTAACTTTTTTGTGAACTTTAAATGTATTCACTGCTTTAGGGAGACCAATTGCGCGACAAACTACCTAGCCAGCCTTGGTCGTCACTCCGGGCCTCCAACCAATTTTGTACTCGGACCTTTCTGACACTTATAGTAATAGATAACCTCCTTTTATTAAAAAAAAAGTTGTGGTATTAAGGTTATTAATTAAATTGTTTTTTTAATAATTATATAAATTTTCGCATGTTGGCCCCTCAACCTAAACCTTTATCCTCATCTCATTTTCGACGCACGAGTAATTTTTTTGTATAAAAAAATATCACCCCTATTTTAGAGATGACAATAATTTTTTTTATTTTTTACTTTTTTATTTTTTGGAAGATTCTGCAACTCTCTATTTTATTTTTTGCTTTTTGGGGTTTTGTTAAAATCATCCTTGTTCAATAAATTTTCTGTAAAAAAATGGCTGAAGTATTAGACTAAACAACTAGTTTCATACTAATTATTTGTTTCTCCACAAGGATTATCTAAGAAAATTATTGTATTTTTTTTACTCGCACGAAATTCGATGTCTAGATCTATTAGCATCTGACTAATTCGAAATCGAGATAAAAAGTAAAATAATATTTCTATGATTAAATTAATGATTTCAAAGATTAAATTTAAGACTACTAACTCCTATCATTTTTTAAATATATTTTGTTAATTAAATATATCAACCAAACTGTTATATTAAAAGTTCAGTCAATTCAAAATGATCTAATTTTATTAAAAAACTAAATGAGCAAAATATTTGGTTTCTCGTTTGTAACGCAATTAATCATTAAATGCCTCGTTGCATTGCATAAACTCTTCGAAAGCAAAACACGCTCCCACTACTTCTATTTCTTCTTCTTCTTCTTCTTCTTCTTCTTCTTCCTTCTTCTTCTTCTTCTTCTTCTTCTTCTGCTCTGTGAGATTGCCACCTCTTCTTCTCTCACATTTCCAATCCTTGCTGCCTCCTCCTCCATGAGATAGAAGGCAACAAGTTTCCTGCCGGACTACTGAGCACAAGAATGTGGCAGTTGCGCCTCAGAAGCAGAAGCCTCAAGCGCCTCTTCTCCTTTGGGCGGCGGAGCAGAGCTGAGGAGAGCTCGGAGGGCAATGCTTCCCCACTCCATGAGGCTACTCCGGCGGGGGCGACGCCTGACGTGAAGCGGCCATGCAAACCAGCTTGGAGGTGCTTCTCCTATGACGAAATCAGCACAGCGACCGACGGTTTCCATCAAGGTCTCTCCTTTTTGTTGTTGTTGTTGTTTTTCGTTTTGGTTCTACTGTTTGATTGCGCTGTGTTTCATTAAAATGTAACCTTCTGCTTGTTCTGATCATTTGGAAATGTCGAGCAGATAATTTGGTGGGCAGAGGAGGTTACGCAGAGGTGTACAAGGGAATCCTCGAGGACGGGCAGGCCATAGCCGTGAAGAGGCTGACGAGGGCCCCGACAGACGAGAAGAAGGAGAAGGACTTCTTGACGGAACTCGGCACCATTGGCCATGTGAGGCATCCCAACGTCTCTGCGCTCCTGGGCTGCTGCATTGACAGGGAGCTCCATTTGATCTTGGAGTTCTCTTCGCGTGGCTCCGTCTTCTCCAATCTCCACGGTAATGCACTTGAGTTAGTCTGCCTGTTCCTTGGCTCAACCCACTGTACAACAACTGAGCTATTCTGTTCATGTTAGCAGACGAGAACTCGCCGCCAATGGCCTGGAAGTTGCGGTACAACATTGCCGTGGGCACCGCCAGGGGGCTTCACTACTTGCACAAGCAGTGCCAGAGAAGAATCATCCACAGAGACATCAAGGCCTCCAACATACTCCTCACATCAAATTACGAACCCCAAGTACTTCACTGCTCTACTTCTACTTTGCTTCTCGAACAGAGCTGTTGACAGCGCGAATGACATTAGACACTGTGTAATCTTTCATCTCAGATATCAGATTTTGGGCTTGCAAAATGGCTGCCTTCAGATTGGTGCCATAGAGCTATCGGACCGATTGAAGGAACTTTTGGGTACACACCATTCGTGTTCTTGAACTGTTACATTAAATATACAAAAATAGTTTCATCATTGGTATCTAATGGAGCTCATGATGTTTGAAGGTGCCTGGCGCCAGAATACTTCATGCACGGCATTGTTGATGAGAAGACAGATGTCTTTGCGTTTGGCGTCTTCCTCTTGGAGATCATGTCAGGAAGGAAGCCTGTGGATGGGTCTCACATGAGCTTGCTCAGCTGGGTAAAACGCTTAACTAGTAATTGTGTTTCCTGTGCACATCCTTATGTAGATTATTATCATGATCATCCAAAGCTGCCACTCACTGCAATTAAATTTGTGATCTAAGATGTGCACCAAATCTCCAATCTTTTCTGAGATGTCATTCATTTGTCTCTTCACAGGCTAAACCATATCTAAGTGATGGCACAGCAAAGACGCTGGTTGACCAACGATTGGGAGACGATTACGACGTGGAGCAGCTAAAAAGGCTCACGTTTGCAGCCTCTCTCTGCATCAGAGCAGCGGCAACATGGCGCCCGTCCATGACTGAGGTAACTGGTTGCTATCTGATTGTACCACTGAGTGGTTCACAGTGGAAACGATGGGCCAAAAGAGTGCTGGAGAAAGACAAATCAGACAGTAGACCACGTTGAATTTTTCCTAAACAATAAAAAAAGGATTTCAGAAAAGATCTGTATGCACAACTAAAAAAAAAGTTTCAGAAATCAACAAGAATTTATTAGTTGCATCAATCAATCATTTTTTCCCTCATTTTCTTTTTTGTCAAGTCTTCCCATTAATCATGTTGCTTTTTAATATGGATAACCTCATGTTGTGTTCATCGCCAAGTATTATAAATTCTTGTTGTTAGAAAGCTACTAACTAATCCTTTTAACTTCGGCGTTGGATTAGCTAAAATGCAACCTGATTTGCCGAAACAATTTGGTAATACGTCGCTTTCTTGTGCAAAGTCCTAGTGATACTTTGAGGAATTCTCCTACACGCAAGTCTTTTGTCAACGCTGCAATAGAGAATTCATAATATTTCTTGACATATATCCACTGTATGTTGCACTGATATGACAAAGTGTAATAATGGTCAGTGCAAATAGTCGATTAACTGTAAGGTTTATGGATGCCTTGGACTTCTGTGAAAGATTTCATTCACTAGACTGTAATGGTGTTCTCATTTGTCTATTTCTTTGATAAAAAAAAAAGAGGATCCAACCGAGGGTTGCCTTTTAGACCATGGAGCAATTACTGAATTCTGTGACATGCTGTTGGCAGTCACGGGTTGTTTTATGATTCCAATGTCTTCAATTGTCCACAACTACTTGTATAGTGTTGCAACTAAAAACAAGTATTCATAGCATGCTAACACTAATACTTTATATTCTGCTGATAGCTTTCTAATCCATAAATTAGTAACACAAGTAAAATCTATATTGCAGGTGCTGGAGGTATTAGAGGGAGGCGAAATTTCACAGGATCGATGGAAGATGCCGGAGGTGGAGGCGGAAGATGAAGAGTTCTGGAGCTTCGACTATCTCAACGATGACGACAAAGACTATAATGAATGTGATACTTCCTGCACATCTTCCTCAACTGCCAGTTCCCAGATATAACTTGCTGTTAGACAATTTGCATAATTAGCCATCTTTCCGCAATTGCGTGGAACATGATGAGGAGAAAGAATGTACATAAAATCATTCTACAGGACAGTAGAATCAATGAGATTGTAATGGTGGTACATCTGTAACTTATGGCTCAAACTGTCAATAACTTCCCAAAGCTGTCTCTAACTCATGGTTCAATCTTCCACTGTTGCATCCCAGTGCAAGCCACTGGGACACATTATTATGGTAATTGGTTATATGATTCGTCAAGCTTAATCTCTCAACAGGCCCCATGCAAGTCCAGTCCTGCAACCAGAACATGTAGAAGACCTTGGCCTTGGGAGGTACGGAGTGGACATATATATAGGACTTTTCTGCACAACAATGGGCTAGGACATAACATCAATGAAGAACCTTTTCTTTGTCCTCGTCATATTATAACAATCATCATACTGTAATTGACATATGGAATTTGAATGTAAAAAGCCTTATGTTATTAAATGAAAAACGAATAGTAAGCTAGTGTTGTTGTGTTAAAAATGAAGGACCTCAGAGCTTGAAGTCAAATGATTAGTTGAGAGAGGTTTAAGCATCAACAGTTGTGTGTGGGGTTGGAGAGAAGGAGAAAAGAGTTGACAGAAGGCTTTTATTGATCTACTTGGCTCTGATAGCTGCCACAACATAAAAGATGGTTGGAGGTTGTTGAGAACAAAAGGATCAAACTTCAGTGCACCAATTTGAGTTCATTTTGCATGCAACAAGAAACACTTTAAAGACATACAGATCATCTCCTTTATGAACAATCCTGTGAGTGGCAATAAGGATAGGCCACTAGTGGGAGGAGGTGCTGTTCACTTTAATTGAAGTCAGGCTAATAATGTCTCACCTAATTGTCATCAGATTCTTGTCAAACTGAGGAGGAAAGAGAGGCCTAAGCATCCCAATGATGTCGTCCTGGTTTTGTAATTAGGTCTGGATTTTCCATCTCTTCAAATGAATGAGTTCTTTGGCTCTGAAACAAGACAGAGGTGCACGGATTGCAACGCGACCTGTGCCTGCTGCTTCATCTCGTGCAAGTAGCATAATAATGATCCTGGAACAGCCAAACTGATGCACTGACCAGCCTCGAAGCTTACTGCTGTTTGCGGACAAAGTACAGAACAGGATTCTTCTCCATTTTCAACTCCACATGTTGAGCTTGGAGACTGTTCAAGTTTGAGAATAGACAGAGATGCTCGTGCTGTTTTCAGAAAGGTACTGTAGCAGTAAACCAAACACGAAGAGCAGGTGTCAGGACAACTCAACTTGGGATATGTGTGGTGTTTGATTCCAGAATGCTATTTTTGAGATTTTGTCAGGCAATGTACCAATGGAGTACTCAATTCTTCCCAACTCAGGAAATAAATGTATAATTCCTCTGGTAAAAGTAATTTAGAGAACATGACTTCTCTGATAAGTGATAATGAAATCAGATTGTTACAGCAAGAAAAAAAGAGCACTCTTCAAGACTCTTTGCAAAGGAAGGTTCATAATCTGTAGACTTTGGGGATGAGGATCTATTGGTTTGTTATAAACATTATATAGTTTAGTAAAATAATCAGAAGGAATTAGTTTAATAATGCAAATGACAGTATCTGTTCAATGTTGTTTATTGCTCATAACTCTTGTGAGAACACTGTAGAAGATGCCCTTAATTGTTCTCTCTTTATAAGTATCATTGTGATCTACCCTTGAAATAAGAGATTCCTCTCAGGATGAAAACAATAGGAAAATTAAAAATTTTGTTGCTTCCAGAATAAGAATAAAAAAATCTCCATTGTATAAGTGGAAGCATGAGAGTGTTTGTTTGCTAGTGGAGAAAGTTAAATTAAATAGTTGACCCTCCTGATTCTGTATTTATGTTGAAAAGCCAACACGAATTTTAAGATCTTGTTGAAAGATAGTTTAACCATGATGATTATCCCTTTTTAGTGACTAAGATTTTTCCATGCCTCAAAAAATTCAGAGTGCATTGGATTATCTGAAGGTTGCAGGATCTATTTCTAACAGATGAGAATGGGGTGGTCCCCTTAAGTGTGCTTCTGAAACTCAGTAAAGTTTCCAACATATGAACAATTTGCCTCTTCACAAGTTCGTTTTTACATGTACCGTTAAAATGCTCCATAAGCACTCCTAAAATGCTCGAGACAGTTTGAATGAGTTTGATATGTGTCACATATGAATGGTTTGTTCAACCCCTATCATAAGAGGAACACTAGAGTAAGATCCTATTGCGAGGGAAGTCCATACACATCAGGATCCCATTCACAATCAAGTTTTCCATCTTTTGAATTCAAAATAATGGGACATATCTTCAAACAGATCCCTTCTCAAACTTTTCTCTTCTTTTTTTCAAACTCGACTCGTTCAAGCGGCTTCACAATTTCGAATTTTATGTCCTGAAGGGCAAAACAATGAACTCATGGATATTTTTTATTCAATATGAAAAGAAAAAAAATAAACTAAAATGAAATTGATGAAAATTATGAAAACTGTAATATGTTTTTTTGTTTGCATCAATTTTCAGGCCAAATTATTAAAGAAATAAAATCTTATCAATTTGATTTTAGACTCCTCTATGATTGCCATATGATCTTTCTAAACAACAAAAGAATAAATGACTACAAGCATGTCGTTTTCATTAGTTGTGTAGTTTTGTTGTCCAAGGTCCAATGTTTTGCCTGCATAATGAAAGTAGAAGTATATTTTAGGATGCCGTTTGGATACAAGAACTTAAGTTACTTATAGTTCCCGAGAATTAATCGATTAGGCAAATAAATTCTGATGTAGTGTTTAAATGAAAAAGTGTAATGATGAGAAATTAAAAAGTTGATTAGATGTTTTAGTTCAATTGGGTGTTTGAATGAAATGTTAGAACTAAAAAATATTTTATTTGATTAAATGAGAAGAAAAGATAATGTTTTATTTTTTTTTCAAAAGATAAAAATAAATTTTCATAAAATATTATAATAATTTATTTATTTAAAAATGAAATAATTTAGTATTACACATATTCGTAAAATAATTAATAATATCAAAAACTTTATTTATATTTTTTTAATTAATAAATAGATTAATTAATTAATAAGACCATGTTCGAATGCAACTTATTTATAATATCAAATTAAACATATTTACAAATTTTTAATTTACTATAATAAAATAATTTGATAATTTAAAGTTATTTGTTAATTAATAAAATAATGTACATAAGTTCATGTTTTAATTGATTAAATTAGTTATTTGTTACTTTAAAGTCGAAGTATTTTATTTTAGAAAAGACTTAAATATAATTTTTAGTTGTAGTGAAATAACATTACTAATACAATAATTATTTAACTTACAATAATGAAAGTAATTACTAGTTATTAACAAATAAGATCATTGCACAATTTTTTATATATATTAATAGTTAGATAACGTAGGCCTAAAAGTAGGTGGACCTACTTTTAGGTCTACACAACAGGACAAAAAAATGAATCTGGTTCCAGCCATTTACTAGAACCAGATAAGTTCTTGCTAGAGGCAAGAACTTAAATTGAAGGATCGACGTGAATTTAATGCGTTGATCAGAACTTAAATTCTGGCGGTCCCCATTAATTTTGTAGCTCGTGTTTGCCAGAACCAGCAGGAACTAGGGCTGGTTCTGGCCCCAGCTCCTACATCCAAACGAGGCCTAGGAGTGCAGAATTAGAAACTAGAAAATTATATCAGTGCTATTAGTGGGTGTGTATGTAGTGGGTGGTTATTTTTAGACATAATCATGGTTGTTATTAGTCCTATATATGTATTAAGTCAGGTTTTTGTAATAGAGATTTCAAAGATTAAAAAAATTAGTTTCCAGTTTTAGAAAGCACAACAGCAGCCCCACTCTCTCTTGGCAGTACTGCAACCCCACTGCAGAGGATTCTCTCAACCTTTCTCTCCTTGTGTGCAACCTCAAAGAAGGGTGCACATTTCTTCTTGTTAGCAGCAGTAACAGAGGAAAATACAATTAAATCTAACAAATTGGTATCAGAGCTAAGATGAGCAATACCACAGTCAATGTCACACAACCAACAATTCTACTATTTAAAGGAGAACTATGAATTCTGGAGTATCAAGATGAAAATGTTGTTCAAATCTCATGGTTTGTGGGACTTGGTGCAAACTGGCGCTGGAACTACACCTGAAGATCTCAAGAGGGATGCAAGAGCATTGTGTTTCATACAACAAGCAATATGTGATACAATTTCCTCGAAAATTGCAGCAGCAGAAACTGCAAAGGCAACATGAACAACTATGAAAACAACAGGCAATATATGAGTCAAAACAATCAAACTTCAAGGCTTGCGCAAGGACTTTGAAACACTTCTTATGAAACCAGAAGAACGAGTGCAATTTTTTTCTATCGAGGGTGACAAATGTGGTCAATCAAATTAGAACTTATGGATATGACCTAACTGAGCAAACTATGGTTGCCAAGGTGTTAAGGAGTCTAACACCAAAGTTTGATCATGTTGTAGAAGCAATTGAAGAATCAAAGGATTTCTCCACATATACCTTTGATGAATTAATGGGTTCATTGCAGACTCACGAAACCAGACTATCTAGGATAGAAGATAAAAGTGATGAAAAGGCTTTTTACACAAAGGGGGAGCCAACAAAAGAATTTCCCTCTAATCAATCTGATGGCAGTGGTAGAGGAAGAGGCAACTCAAGCAGAGGAAGAGGTCGTCGAAGAGCAAATAATGGTGGAAGAGGTCGTGGCAGTTCCAAAAAGGAAATTCAATGCTATTATTGCAATAGGTTTGGGCATTATCAACCTGAATGCTACAAGAAGCAAAGAGAGGAAGGTCAAATTAATTATGTAGAAGAAGGAGAAGATGATGAGCAACCCTCACTATTCATGGCCTACAACACAGAAAGGAAAATTGATGCCAACAACATCTGGTTTCTTGACATTGGATGTTCGAACCACATGACCGGAAACAAGCAACTCTTTGAAGAATTGGATGAGACATTCAAACTGAAGGTGAAACTTAGTGATGACAAAATGATTCAAGTTGAAGGGAAGGGCAAAGTTGTGGTTCACACCAAAAAGATGTTGAATCTAGGATCCCGAGATGGTTTTGATGATCACAAATTTGTAAGGAAACTTAGTTTAAACTGATGAACTTGTTGAGCTGATTTCTGAAACAGGATATTCAAGTTTAGAATATGAAAGGTC
>LTAE01013994.1:0-11903 GCA_001647135.1 Pontederia paniculata | reverse complement strand
TTAGGACGCCCACTGCACACTTATGGTACTTCATTGATATATATCACGTATGCAATGGTCGTCCATTCCTTCAGCTCAGGTCGACCGCTGTATTGAACTTGTCTATATCATGTTACAGAAATTAGCTTAAACAAGTTCATTAGTACAGACTGAGTTCACTTACAAATTTGTGATCATTCAAAAAATTCTCGGGATCCTAGATTAAACACTAATGTCCAAGATCCACCTAAGCATCATCTATATGCTTCACATTGCTAAACGAATCAAGGATAAAATCAGCACTATGGATACTATGATCAAAATCTAAATTGGTGAGATTATGAAGAAAAAAAATTCTACAATGATACTCAAGATTATAACTCACAAAGTCAGTCATACTACCATCAAGATTTATGTCAAGGATATGATTTTCAATATTCAGCTGAGGTTACTACATCAAATCAGCAAGCATTCAACCTGCCCCCCAACAAGTAGAGATTATGATGGAGAATATGATGAGGCAGCAACAAATGCAAAATGAAGCACTTCAGCAGCTATGTATTAATGTAGAGGATCTTCTAGCTGAATCCAAAGTTCTAGAGACTCAATTTTTTTTACAGTCCAACTAAAAAATTCTGCAGGGGGCACCAGAATTCTTACAAGCACAAGTTGCCCTCAGCCAGAAGGAGGAAGTTCAAAAAGTGATAATGGGAAGTGAGAAAGAGGTGAATGAGCTGAAAGAATTTATCTTGGAGAGAAGAAATGTGGATGCATCCATAGATGAACCTGAAGATAAGAATCATGAAGAAATTATAGTTCTAGTAAATTCTGACACTTCACACTTTATTGATATTAACACATTAGCAACAACAAGTGAAAAGGAAACTTCAGCAGCTGACATAAAAAAATGAAAGTTCACACCCTATTGATACTAACATATCAGCAATGGATGAAAAAGGAATTTCAGGAGGTGACATACAGCATAGCAGCAGCAATTGAAAAGAAAATTTTAGCTGTTGGCAGCAGCTCTGTAGTTTCACACCTTGCAATTAACAACACACTAACTGAAGCTGAAAAAAGAATTTCAGAATTTGAAGCAAAACACAAGGTACAACACCAAGTTGATTTATACAGAAAATTGGATGAATTGATAGGATGAATACCCGAAGTTGTAAATGAGGATATTTTCAATTCGACTTTTGAAAAAGAGGAAGCTATCGTAGAAGTATCACTAGCTAAAATTTTTCTTGAATCTTCAAGAGAAGTTATGGGAGAAAGATCAATTATAGATGTCAATCAATCAAAGATCTCATCTCCATAGAAGATGCTAGAAGTCCAATATGACCGACTATTTTTCATATTTCTGGGGGTATTAAAGAAGTTCCACATAAACATGTCATTTGTGAAAAGTCTTGTGACAAATAACTTCTTATGCTACCTTCCTAGATGATGTTCAGAATCAAGACCTTCTTGAACAGTATGTGCTATTTAAGAGATTTGAAACATCCTTTATCTACAATGTAAAGACTGAAGCGTAGTGTGATGAACAAATGTTACATGGAAAAATCTCATAAAGAAAATTTTGCTATTTTCTAAGAAGCTGAAATTCCTATGATAGGATCCTTTGAAAGTTGATAAAAATTTTCAATCTTGGCTTTATTGTGATCATTTATGACAAAGGAAAAACATTTAAAGCTAATGGACATTGTTTGAAATGCAATGAACCAGTGGAGAAATTAGATAATAAAAATATTGTGGAGCTGCTACCACCTCCTGGATAGAAATGATTGAGTGGATACCAAGTCTAGTCTAGGACTATAAACAATGACGCTTATTAGGAGGCAACACAATCTAATATTTTTTTATTTTTTCTTTCTTTTGCTTTGTGTTTATAGAAATCAAACACCCACCTTCAATTGCCCCCAACTGAAGATGATATGTCCTCGTCTGAATCAGTAGAAATTTCTGATAATGATACAACTCATAAAGCTGCCCCAGCCACACATCCCCACACAACTAGGAACTTCAGCCTCTTCCATACTTAGATCAACATTGAGGACAATTTTGAATATAAGTTTGGGGAAGCCAACGATATGACCTATATGCTTAAAACTCCAATTTAATTTTTTTCATACATACTTCCTTCTGTGTATTATTTAGTTGGTCTACTTTTTAAAACACCTTTTTACAACATGTATGCACTTTTTATTTGTATTCACTTCTACATGATCATGTTGCAACTTTGGTGTACCTTTGCTGACTTTTGTTTATACTCAGCTTAAAGTTAGAAGGCACTATGAATATATGGCACTCGTCATGGCCTTACTACATCACAAGTCTCCCTGGTCACCCTAAAAGAAGACACTAACCCACACAGTTGCCCCGAGCAAGACCAAAACCCTTTAGCAGCCATATTGGTGCTTGTACATAGCTGCCCTTAAGGCCTTGAATCCCTACTCTTATGAATGGTTCACAAAGAAAAAAAAAGAGAAGAAGAGAAAAAAAAGAGAAGAAGAGAAAAAAGAGAGAAATAAAATCTCCTTCCAAGTGTTTATCGTCATGTATCATTTTCTTTGCCTAGAGGTATTTTCTTTTTCTTTGAAATTTCACACCTTGAAGCCAAGAGTGTGTGAATGAGTCACAACCTGAACACCCCATCCTAGTATTCAAGGAAGAACCAGTGGGATTGTGTTGTAGGGATTTGACTGCTCCTATCTAAATAAATTACTCCTCTGATCCTTCATTTGAAGAGATCAAGAGTATGCTCTTTTGAGCACTCCTAGCATCTAAGCTTAGTATTCGAGGAAGAAAAGCAAGAATATGTTGAGGAAAACTATCTTTTTCCTTTCACCTCTTGATGATGGCAAGTAGGATGATACATGAAGAACATAAGAAAGAAAAAAGAATGTGTGTAAAAGTGTCGGGGTTAGTAACCCAAATAATTTATCATCATTGTGCACGCAATTTACGGATTTTAGGAGAAGCACCTGGGGGCAAGTACCACATGGTTTTGTAGCCTCGAGCTACACAGAGGCATGGGTTTCAGTGGTCTTAGGAGGCAAATTCAATTGGCTAAAAACTTTTGTAATGTGAGCAGGGATCCGGGTGATATGGAAAGGGAAGTGTTTGATGTTGTACACTCATTTTGTGGTTATTTCTGAAAGTACTCCACTTGCCTTAAATTTTCTAACTCTTTGCTTGAGGACAAGCAAAAGCTTAAGTTTGAGGGAATTATGATGACATAAAATTTCGCCCTAAATTCCATATGTAAAGTCACACTCTTACCATGGATTTTATACATTTATCTTGCATATCATCATCCATTTTCTTGACTTTTACATCTTCTCAAGTTTTTCTGACTTTGGATGTATCTTCTCACATCCTGAACTCTTTTAAGTTGAATTATGAAGTATTACACCTTTTCCTACAAGGACCTAGTAGGAGTCAGTCCACATCTTTTGCATGAACCCTGGACCTAGGGGCATCCCGAGAAGATTCACACCTTGGCATTGTTACTAGACAAGATATTCAAAAGACAACACATAACAATATGTCATCAGAAGATTCTTATGTCATATTCCTAGGCGTTTCTTGCAGGAAATGGCAGGGAACATGTGTCAAAAGGGCAGGGGAGGACCACCATAGTATATAAGACATATGATATACCACTTTTGAGGGGGTTCCCACTTTCGAGAGGAATGGAGCCACCATTGGAGAGAGCTTGAAGGTTTTACCAGCTTAGGAGAGATCCATAGTTGGCATCTTTGGTATGGTTTATTACATATTTCAATAAGGAGTTTGGTTCCGTGTATGAGGGGAAGGGGGAGCTGTCATTGGAGCTTGGGAGAAAAAGAAGAAGAAAAACCAAAGCTGTGGAGAGATCGAGTTAGGTTCTAGGTTGATTAATGCTAGATTTCAGCAAAGAAGAAGAAGAGATTGGTGGGAAGTATCATTAGTATTTTTGAAATTTCAGCTTTTGAAAGTTTTCGGAGATGAATTTTTGTTTAGATATTTTCTTCATGTTTGTAATGGTTTGATTGGCTAAACATTTAAGCCTGGACATGGGAGCATTTGAGAGCTCTAACTTACTATTTCGAACTATCCTATGTCGTCTCGGAATAGGTCGTGATGTGGTTATGACGGGTAATGAGTCAGGTGTTTTCTAGGTTATATGAGTTCAAATTCTGACTTACGACTCATGACTATCTATTATGGCCCGTGACAATTTGATGGCTCACAAAAGGTTCTACTTTGTAATGAGGTAGAGAAATGAGGTTTCAAAATTTTAATTTATGGACCGTTAAATATGACGGCCTGTGATGAAAGTTGTATCAGGAAAGGGTCTCGTTATTGAGCCTATGACAAGATGTCATGACTCGTGAGCTCGAATGCAAATATTGACCTTTAGGTGTTACGGGCTGTGATGTAGTATCACGCCCCGTGATGGCTTTAAGTGCTGATGAATTGGACTTGTTGCTGGTCGTGATAACTTCTTGCGGGGCGTAACCTTTGGTCTCACGACCCGTGATGAGGTGTAATGGCCCGTGATGTAGGAGTAGACAGTTTCTAGGGCTAAAAATAGGTGACTAAGGCAACCAGATGCCTTGAGGACTCGACCAAGACTCTAAGATGACTCAAGAAAAAGAAAATTCTAGCTAAGGAGGTAAGGTTTACGCAGATTAGTTATAATTTAAACTCTTTATCTTGACTTTGATCCTCGTTTTGCTTAAGGGCCATAAAGGTTCAGAAACCCAATCATTTCATTGGTTTGGCGACCCAAGTAATGCTTCACCCAATGTCCATTGACCTTGAATGCCTATGAACCATCGAGTGTGGATAACTTTATCGCTCCATAGGGTGATGCTGAAACAACTATGAAAGGCCCAGACCATCGTGATTTCAATTTCCTTGGGAAGAGTCTCAATCTATTACTAAATAGGAGAACTTTTTGTTCTGACGTAAATTCAATTTGTTTAACTGCATGTCATGTCATTTCTTAGTCCTCTCCTTATATAATTTACTATTTTCATATGCAAGGTGGCGAATCTCTTGTAATTCATTTTGTTTCAGTAACTGCTCACTCCCTGCCTTATCTATGTTAAAATTCAGAAACTTTGTAGCCCAATATGCTTTGTGTTCAAGTTCAGCAGGGAATGAGGACATGCCAATGGGTGTTTTATATGAAGTCCTATATGCCCATAATGCTTCATCTAATCTTAGGGACCAATCTTTTCTCGAGGTGCTCACAGTTTCCTCTAGAATCCTTTTCAGTTATCTATTGGAAACCTCAACTTGTCCACAGATTTGTGCATGATAGGGTGTACTCAGTTTGTGTTTGATATTAAATTTTGCTAACAGATTTTCTATTGTGTGATTGCAGAAATGGGTACAATTGTCACTAATAATAGATCTAGGTGTGCCAAATCGTGTGAAAATGTTCTTTCTAAGGAAGTTGGCTACTACCTTGGCATCGTTTGAGGGTTTGGCTATGACTTCTATCCATTTTGAGATATAATCAACCACTACTAGTATGTATTCATTGTTCATAGACTTAGGAAATGGACCCATAAAATCATGCCCCAAACATAAAAAATTTTGCAATGTAGAATATTATTTAAAGGCATTTTATTCAGTTTAGAGATGTTACTTGTCCTCTAACAGTGGTCACAGGACTTACAATAGGCTCGGGCATCCTTGAAGATTGATGGCCAACAAAATCCGCACTCTAGTATCTTTGTTGTTTTGCGGTTTAGCCCAAATTGTCCTCCTGCAACACCATCATGGCAATGCTTTAATATATCTTCAATCTCCTCATTTCTCACACACTGTCTAATGATTTGATCTGCACAAAGTCTGAAAAGATACGAGTCCTCCCAATGATAATGTTTAACATCTGAGAAGAACTTCCTCCTCTAGTGATGTGTCATCCTTTTCGGGATCCAATTCCCTACAAGATAGTTAGCAAAATATGCATACAAAGGAGGAGAAGTATAGACTTGTTTTACCATTAATACATAAAATATCTTTTCATCTAGAAAGTCTTCATGGATGTGAGAATTGTCGCAGGGTGCTGATTCCAGACAGGAGAAATGATCAGCTACCAGATTTTTGGTTCCTTTATTGTCTCTCACTTCAACATCAAATTCTTGTAGTAGAAAGATCCAACAGATTAAGCATGGTTTAGCATCCTTGTTTGTCATCAGGTGCCTTATTGGAGTGTGACCTCTATACACAATAACTTTGGAACAAACAAGGTAAGCATGACATTTGTCAAAAGCATATATTACCACTAAGAATTCCTTCTTTGTTGTTGCGTAGTTCAGTTGGGCTGGTGCCAAAGTCCAGCTTGCATAGTAGATTCCCTGAAATGTCTTCTCTCTATGATGTCCCATAACTGCACCAATTGCTACGTCGCTCGCATCACACATAATCTCAAAATGCTCGTTCCAATCCGGTGCGACAACCACAAGTGCAGAAATCAACCTCTTGTTAAGTGCATTAAACTCCATCATGCATTCAACAGTAAACTCAAACTTAGTTTCTTTAACTAGCAAGTTGGTGAGTGGATTCTATATCTTTGAAAAGTCTTGAATAAAGCGACAATAGAATCTCGTGTGTCCCAGAAAACTTTTCATAACTTTGACATTTGTTGGTGGTCGAAGATTGGCTATCACATTTATCTTAGCCTTGTCTACTTCAATTCCCTTATTCAAAATTTTGGATCCCACACTATACCTTCCCGCACCATGAAATGTCATTTCTCCCAATTCAATGCCAAGTTAGTTTGCTCACAGCGCTGCAAAACTAGATCCAAGTTATTCAGATAATTATTAAAAGAACTCCAAACAATGTGAAAGTGTCCATGAAAACTTCAAGAATGTGTTCGTTCATGTCGGAGAAGATAGACACCATGCAATGCTGGAAAGTTGTTGGATTGTTGGACAGTCTGAATAGCATCCTCCTGTATGCGAATGTTCCATAGGGGCACGTGAATGTCGTCTTCTCCTAGTCCTCTGGTGCCATAGTAATCTGGTAATACTCGGAGTAGCCATCAAGAAAGCAATAATAGTTATGTACTGAAACACGCTCCAACATTTGGTCAATGAAAGGTAAAGGAAATTGATCTTTTCTTGTGGCTTCATTTAACTTATGATAGTCGATACAAACACCCAACCAGACACGGTTTGTTGGGGCACTAATACATTATTTTTGTTACTTACCACCGTGATTCCACCCTTCTTAGGTACTACTTGCACCGGGCTTATCCAGGGGTTGTCGGATATTGGGTAGATCACTCCGGCGCCTAATAATTTAATGATCTCTTTCTTCGTAACTTCCTTTAGTGTTGGATTGAGCTTTTGCTGAAATTGTGCTTAGGGCTTTGCATCATCTTCCATTAAGATCTTGTGCATGCAAATTGTTGTGAGATGCCCTTTATGTCTGCAATTGAGTAGGTGATGATTGTCTTATGTCTCTTCAACACTTCCAAAAGTTGTACCTCCATTTCATAGGTAAGCTCTGATGGTATGATTACATGATATGCATTTCCTTCCAGAAATGCATACTTCAAGTGTGCCGGTAATTCTTACAACTCTCTCGCCTTTGGTGAAGTTGCTACTCAGGATGTTGTTGTGTCTCGTCTTCAATGTCATCTTTTCCTGTAGTCTCAGTTGTTTGTCCAACTACATCCAATAGCTCTTCCTCTTTTCTCATTGTGTCCTGAAGTGCATCTGAAATTAACTCATCAAACTCATAGTAATATCTTCCTCAAAAGCATCTATAGAACAACAAGAAGAATAATCTATGGCATGTTTAAGAGCACTATTAATATCAGAGATTAAATCTTCATTCTTAACTCGGAATGTAAGCTTTCCCTGCTAGACATCTATAAGTATATTTCCCGTCGTCAGGAAAGGTCTTCTCAGAATTATTGGTGCATCCTTCTCAGCATCCATTTCCAGCACGATGAAGTATGCTAGGAAGATGAACTTATCCACCTTGATGAGAACATCTTATATTAGTCCCTTTGGCCTGTTAACAGATTGATCGGCCATTTGCAGTAGTACCAAACTCGGCTCCAATTCTCCATACCCTAGCTTCAAAAACACAAAGTAAGGCATCAAATTAATACTTTTCCCATGGTCACATAATTCCTTAGCGCAGTGATAATCGCCAATTGTGCAGGGAATTGTGAAGCTTCTTGGGTCCTTCCTCTTGAGCGGTAATTTTTTTTCATATACCACACAATATTGCAGTGTCAGCATCACCAATCCCTCAGCTTCAATCTTGCGTTTATGCGTCAGGATGTCCTTGAGGAACTTAGCATATGTATGCATATTCTGCAATGCTTCATGAAATGAAATGTTAATGTGCAATGTTTTAAATATTTCAATGAATCAAGAGAATTGCTTATCTAGTTGTTCTTTTTTAAACTTTTAGGGATATGACAGATTCCCCATCTTCGGTGTCGAGCTCTTCTTTTTCTCATATGTGTTTGGTGCAGAATTCTAAACCACTCTCTCTTGAATCTCAGGTTGGTACTCTATATTCTCCTTGCTTTGGTTGCCAAGTTGATTGCCACTCCTAAGAGAAATTGCCTTGCTTCTTTCAATTTTTTTTTCTATGTTGCTGGGCAATGAACCAGGTGTGCGCCCAGCAAGGATGTTGGCAATTTGTCCAACTTTCATCTTCAGATTCTGAATAACTGCATCATGGTTGTTAACTTTTGTCTCCATAGTCGTCATGAACTTAATCATTAGCTCTTCCAGGTCGCTCTTGTTGTCAGTTGGTGGTGGCTTCTACAGAGGTTGATATCATTGCCTCCGATGGACAGGTTGTGCATGTTATTGTGGAGGTTGCTGCCCCGGGTTTTATCACCAAGAAAATTTTGGGTGGTTCCTCCAACTTGGATGGTAGTTGTTTCCTAATTGTTTATTCCTGGAAAAAGAGTTGGAAACAAAACTTGCATTTTCAAATATGTTTTAGTTGGAGTGAATACCATCAGGGAGTCTACATTTGGTCCTACACTTGCATTTTCAAACTCATGAACATATTGAACTTCTTATTGAGTGACTCCAGCTGAACCACCACTCCATCATTTGCCACGATGTGGACTGCTCGTTTCTGAATTGTTCTTTTGGTTCTCCATGAGTTGAGTGCTACAACTTCGATAAGTTCATATATTTCATCAGGGCGCTTCTTGCCCATGATTGTGCCTCTAGCTGAGGCATCCAACTTGTCCCTATCACTTTTGGCACAATCCGTTGTAGAAGTCTTCCATAACCTCCCACAGAGAAGTCAGTTGTCAGGCACCCCAACGAGGAGTTCCTTAAACTGATCCCAAGCCTCGAAAAATGTCTCATGGTTGTCATGTCTGAAGGATCTTAGTTCATTCCTCGGCTTTGCAACTTTATGAGGTGGACAATATTTGTTGATAAGCTTCTCCAGAAGTTGTCCCCAAGTATTCACTAATCTTGTAGGTAAAGTAATTAGCCAAGTGAAAGCTTTATCGCGTAAGGAAAAAGGAAATAATCGTAGGCGAGCAACACCCACTGAAACATTGTTACACTTAAAAGTGTTGCATATGTTCATAAAACAATCCAGATGATCGTGAAGGCTGTCATTGAATCCTTCACCAAATTGTGATGATTGGATCATCCTTATTATGGCAGGGTTGATTTCAAAATTGTAGGCATTAATAGCAGGTAGCATGATTCTAGATTCACTATAAGTGTACTTCGACGCTACATAATCCCTCGTAGTCATTTCGACTTCATCTTCATTGTCATATATATGTTCGGTGTTCCGATTGTCTGCCATTGCTACTTTTCTCCTTGAGTCATGGATGAATCTTTCAATTTTTGAAATGTAGTGGTTGACTCGAGCTTCCAATCAATCATCGATTTCTTTGATTAGATTCCTCTAGAATTGATGGCCGGTGTTATGAATTGCTCTTGAAATATGCACAGCTACAAGTACAACAGAAAATAGAAAATAATATCAAAGTAACATAAATAATAGTTAACAATTAGTTCATCGGCAATGGTGCCAAAAACTTGATGCAAAAAATGTAGTCACGAGCAAATACATGCTAGCAAATGCACTAGTCGTTCAAGTAATTGAGTGTAAATAGTAAAGGTTGTCGATCCTTCGAGAAACTAATGTAACTATCTAATCTCAGAGGTTAGTAGGAGACAAACATAGGGTTATAGATTAACCTAACAAAGTACACACTATTAAGTCCTTAATGGATCATAATAGCATGACATAAATTGCATAAAATATTGACCACACTAAGTTAATGATCAAACAAAAATTCAAAAAACACAAGCAATCATGTTCAGGAAAAGAAACAACTAAAATTATAATTGAAATATGTTAAAGCATACATGTTCTAGACCGAATAAATCATTCTTTTACAAACAAAATTCTTCACAAGATAGATGCAGAAAATGAAATTTAATATAAGTTCATTCCAACAAATATGGAACAAGAGAATACCCTTCTAAGCCTCGAACATGTGATGAACAAACTCTTTAACGGATGTGTTGATCTCGACTCCTCCTCAGCAATCCTTAATAATCTATGTTCTCTGACATTTTAGTTTGATTTGACGGCTACTAGCATCCCTTCTCAAGTTGCAGACGAAATTCTTTTATACCTTCCTAAGATTAGTGTAGAAAATATGACTTTATGACTTAATTTCATATTTACATTCTGTTGATGACGAAAACCTTATGAAAACATTGGAAAAGATAATGTGCACATATCAGAATAGGGACAAGCGTGTGAAAGTTTTAAAGTCAAATTATATGCACTGAAGTTCAAGTTAATATTTGACTATGTATCCTTTAGATCTAGGTTGAGATATGAATATATTAGTCGAAGCTAATTTTGTTATCTTTCTTTACATTTAAGAATCATCTCATTTCTATATCTATACAAAAAGTCATATACAAAATAGTGAAGGTCTATAAATTTAAGGTAAAATTATATGCACTGATATTTACATCAATACTTGACATTCTTCCCATCTGATTTAGATTGAGCAATTAATATATGAAATGTAGATAATTTTCTCAGCTTTCCAAAGAATCAAGAATCATTTCAATCAAATATTGGTGCAGAGAATTATGATCAAAATAGTGCAGGTCTATCAAATTGATTCAGTAGAAATGGTCGATCGGTGCAGAGTAGCGGTCAACCAGTGCAACTCCAATGGCTATATTTTGGCAGAACGGTCAATCGGTAGATGGAGAGATCGACCGGTGGTGAGCTGAAAAGTTCCAACAACTAGTTTTCTTGTGTCAAATCAAAGGAAAAAAGTGTGCAACTGCTATATTGAAGATAAGAGAGCATTTGGAGGTAAAAAAGAAGTGAAGCTTCAAGAGAAACATTAAGCATTTAAGGGAGATCAAAGTATTGAAGATTTTGGAGTCCAAATTGTTGAATATTATCTTTTCTCTCATATTCTTGAGTGTGAAATTATAAAAGAGAGATTGTAATAGAGCATATTGATTGTGTTCTTGTGAGAGACTTAGCTCCATTGTTAGAGAGGTTGACACATAGCCTCTTGAACGAAGAAAAGTGTGAGATTGCGAGCTTCCTTGAAAGAGAGGTGTTCCTTACCTCTCGAAGAAGAGAAAATGCAATGTGGTGTAAAAGGTTTTCTTCACTATTGAAAAGAAGGTGCTAGTGGATCTTCGACGGTCTCGAGGTCGAGAAGTCGGAGCTGGGACGTAGGCCTAGTTGGGTCCGAACCTCGTCAATAATTTCTTGATCTTGAGTTTACATTTATTTTAGGATCTGGATGGCACCAAGAGGGGGGTGAATTGGTGTATAATTTTTTGTTCTCTCTTTTACTTAACATAGATGAGTTCTTTTAGCGGAAGCATACAAAATGCAAATGCAAGTAGATAGAGAGA